>JASANB010008067.1:0-179120 GCA_030248155.1 Sabatieria punctata | reverse complement strand
TAATTCCTTCTCGTAAAAATCACCGACTTAGGGTAGCAGTTCGATTGAAGGGTAGAGTCAGGCTGAGGGAAGGTAGCATAGCTCGGGGTACCCTCCCAAACCCAGTGGGCGTTCTTAGTACTCCTTTCTTACCGAGATGTAGCAGTCAATGGCGGCGGCCACGGTGAAGTAGACAGAGCACGTCTGAGCCATGTAACCGACCGGTAGCGTAAATACGATGGTGTATGGCGCGTATTTTAGCGAATGAAGGTAAGAGCGAGCCGAATCGATCCAGAATATGAACAGACCTGTGACCACGACGAAAAAGTCACTAAACGCCAACGCGGCCAGGTACGTTGTGCCAGAACTGACCAGGCTGCAACACCACATAGGGGAATTTATATACTACACAGATAGTACAACGACGCGGTGCTAAACGTATAGGAGCTTCGTCTGCATACTTATTAGCTTTTCTGCTCTACAGCCTGATGCTATAAATAGCTAGGAGAAAGGACAGCACAGGCGGGTATTAAAACAAATGTATGTACGGCCAATTAGACAAGCTACTCTGTTCGCACCTACATACGTAAATGTATGTATGTGGTTAGATATGATTGCGGAAAGCGCACGTAGGTTTCTGTCAAGTTTTGAATGTTTTCAAGAGACTGGGAATGTTTGTAGTGTGGGGAAGTAGGTGCAACATACCTTGGCCTGGAGTACAAAAAGACGTTGATGATGTTGCTGAAGACGCCAAACGATGACACTGCAGGAAGTGAAATAATGATCACTACAAAGTTGAACCAGGCATAGGTGACCGAGTAATCAGCTTTAGTAATGTCCGAGCAGAAACACTGACTTTCGCTTATGTTCAACCCACTACCATTCAGCGACATTCTGCTGAAAGCAAAATGCAGCTATAGCAGGCAACAGCTCAACTTGTGCTATTACGCTAGCTTTAAGAGAGAAATGGTCATAATCGAGATAAAATACCTCACGTTACAAGTGCCAAAAAATTGACACCACAGCAATATGACTGGTTGCATTTTTGTCGCCAATTTGAAAGCAAATGGCAGAAAGAGAGAGTGAAGTATAGCTGATTGGTTTTTTGTCAACGCAGAAACAGAGATTCGAACTGACGGATGAACTTTTTAAGGCTGAGCTAATGGAGCCGTTTCCTAGCACGATAAATTGCCGCAATTTTATGGTCAGGCGCGAATTTCTGCTTTCCAATTAGTGAACTTGTAATGCTGACGACATCACCTGCGCTAGGGATCAAATTGACAGAAAATGGATGTTGTTTTGCTTCACTGCACGCAAGCACCTTAGCAATCCAAAATAGATTTTCGTTAACGCTTCAATAATTATACTTTTACATGTTTTTGCTGCTCCGAACCTGAACCTTTAACAACTGTGATCGATAATACGCCAAAAAACATTTGCAAGAGCGACCACCCGGTCGGTATTAAAAAACAAGCTAAAAGGCGGTAAGCCGAAGTCAATATAGAGAAAAATTCGATAGACCAATGGACGCCTAATGGATTAAGGTAGCAAAATACTGTGTGTCGAATAGAAATACGCCAAGAATCATGTCTATATGATTAACAGCGATTTTTCCACTCAAACACCCACAGGGCAGGCCAGGGCAGTAGAAAGCAAGCTTGAATTCTGAGCGGAAACATTTGCTATATAGACAGACAGGGACGAGAATAATTAGAAAGGGTGGCGCGAGCCATCAGTGTAGGGTGGGTGATACGCATCTAGACGCCACAAACGGACACAACCTTATTACCACCCGACTGCCAGCTGTCAACTATTTAACATAGGCAACGCCCAGCCATCTGACTAAATATGGAATTAGCAGACTGAGAAGGGAAGGCGCAGCAAGGCGTCGTCGGCACTAATAATTAGCTCCCTTTTGGTAGGAAAGAAAGTTCGAGGATTTGTTTCGTTAATACAAACGTGGGCTAATTGGGCAGCAGCGCTGAAAAACTACATACGTAAATGGAAGGACTTAGGCCCGAGAGTATAAATCACTGAGACGCGGCTTCTGAGAAATAACGCAACCAGCCGGAAAGCGGCTATTTTAGGCTTTGACCGAACACCCCCAGAACGGGCCTGCGCTAGCAATTTTTGTCACCAGTAGCGCAATAAACAGTAGCGTACCCAGGGGGTGTGTAGGGTGGGTACACCCCCTTTGTGATGGAGGTGGGAAAGAAAAATTAGGCAAAAATTAGAGAAACGGATAAATTACCGGTACCTGTCGATTTTATGCACAGATGAGTTTTAAAAGCGTCTTTGAAGGCTAATATTTCGAAAATTTCTTGCTTTGCCCAACCAGATCTCTTCAAAACTACTAAAACTGTTAATTTTTCTCAATTTTATGCTCAGACAGAAGAATACTTTTAAATGCGTTTTTGAAGGCTAGTTTTGCAACATTTTCTCGCCCTGGCAAAACCAGGCAACTTTGCAAAAAGTGCAGAAAACTATGAAATGGCAATTATTTTTCATGTACATGTACATCTAGTCTGCATTTAAAGCCATTGGCTTACATTTCCTCAGTTTCAGTTAGATGAACATGTAGTAGAGGGCAGCTACCGTTTAAGTCAGGGCTTTGCAATTTTTCGAATGCTAAATGACATCAGTGACCTTTGACATCTTATTTAGAGTTTATTAGTTTATAAGCGCTTATCGACTCATTCTTTTATGACTGTCCACCATCAGCATGCATGTACTAGGGGGTTTGGGGGTTCCCCCCTGCTGGAAAGGCCAAACCCCCTCACCTCCCGAGAGAAGTTTAGGGCCCCCGACCCAAAAATGCAAGTACTAGTACGTAGCAGCTCCAGTACTAACAAACTGACTCAGAAATAACAAATTTTTACCTTAAAATTAGCTTGAAAAGCCTTGGAAACCGAATTTGCCGTTTCCACTGCTGATGTTTAAGTGAAATCGGTGTTTTTTGAAGGCCTTTTTATCGTTTTTGCTTGCTTTTAGCTAACGCTATTTGGCAGCTCAAAATAGCGATTTTTAGCCTCCTTACTGAGAAAAAACGTGCTAAAAACGCATTTCCAGGCGTTTTGGAGCTTTTTGAAACTTTTCGACTCCCTCTGGACGAAACCCCCCTCGCCCCCACCTCAAAAAGTTTCTTTTTCATAGCTTTTACTAGCTAATTTTATTGAACATTTTTCAATCTCGGACAATACCAAGTTTAGTCGGGGGAGGGGGTATCAGCCAAAAACGTCGTAGTTTTTAGGGGGTTGTGCTGAAAACGTCGAAAAACGTCGGGAGGGGTGGGTGTGTAAAATTTTGAATTTTTGAACGTCATAGTTTATGGACGGCCCCTTAGGGGAGGGGTCAGAAAATGATTACTAGCTATTATCAAGGGGAGGGGGTCCGAAAATGGGCAAAAACACCATTACGTACTTGTTGCACGCCCCCAAATATTGCATTTTTTTAGTTTCGAACTTTATGTGCAGCCTCTTAATGCATAGCACACTGCAAATCCAAGTTTTGGACATTGCCAATTTATATATTGTCTGAAATGGAAAATTCGTCAGTTTGCATTTGTTCTAAAGTGCCTCTCAGGGATCAATTCAATCAACTATGCTAACAGTTTAATTCCCATAAGGGAGTTGGTAAGGAGGTAACTTACATTGAAAAAGTGGTATAGATCCTCTGTAAAGTTCATGATCTATTGCAGTTTAAAATTAGTAGTAAAAACTCTGAATTTCTTTCTTTATTCAAGCCTCAAAATTATGAACGGTCAAGTGGTGTAAGGATCTAAATATGTTATGACAACGATTTCTGCTTTCTTTAAAAAAGGGCCTGTTTTAGCTGTATTTTCTGCACGTACGTACTTAGCAAACTGGTCTGGGCCTGGTTGGTGTAAGAGGAAGCATAAACATAAGTAGAGAGACATTAGAAACTGAAATAGAGGCAGCCACTTAGAGGATGAACAGCCGCAAAGGACCTGTTGCCTCAAATCGCATAGAGCGTAGTGGAAAAACGCGGTGACAACTTACTCGGGGAGAGGCCGAAAAATTTGAAGCAGCGTCTGTTCGAACATTTGGTCCCAGAGTTTGGTGAAGGCTGTGCGTTTAGGAGTCCTCATAATTGAGCTAATAATTTAGCTGACGGCAAGTGGATCGCAAAAATAAATGTATGCGGCTTTTGGGCGTTTTTCAATTAGCCCTTGGCGCTGCGGCGCGCACGCACACAAAAACCAATCGCTCTGGGACTCATTAGAGAAACGCTATGGTCCATTGACGCGGCGCTCCTATGAACCGGCCCAAATTAGGCTCTTGTTAGAGCCCGCTTGAGATACATTGACACGCAATATTCTCAAACAACTCACTTGCTTTTTCAGACGCTTGACGTTTGGGTTCAGTGGGACTGGCTCTAAGCCAAACACATATTTGAATTAAAATGCTCACTGGACTGAAAAACTTCGAAAACCTGGCTTCCAGTGATGCTATGAAGGATGAAGAAGACTTAATTGAAAATCCAAGGACAGCCTGCTCCCATTGGGGATTAGGTAGAAATTTCCAACACTGCACAGCAGCTTTTTATGCTGATTAATTTTCTCTGTCTGAATGTTAGGAGAAATTGAATGGAGTAACGTGAGACCAGACAAGAGAAACAATAAGACACCCTTACATTGCGTCTGTCAAGCAGAGTGGAACTTACGTAATGAAAAAACTAAGTGAAGTTCAACACTTTTTACATTTTTTGCCCTTCCATCATACTCACTTTGGTTTTCAAGCCTAAGAAGACAGAATACGGCTAAGCCACTTAAAACCAGCTAGGGTGTCAGCAAGTAGGGGAAAGGGCACAACCGTATACCATTTCGTGCACGGACATGCAAGCTAGTATCTGTTGCAAGCAATTTACACCAGGTTTACCTTGATAAAATGATGGCTAGGTCTTCAAGTTTAAGCAGACGCGTCATTTCGACAGCAGGGACAGACAGTCAGACACAACACAGTCAGACAGACAGACAGACAGACAGACAGACAGACAGACAGACAGACAGACAAACGAAGAAGAGACGAAATCTAATCGCAGCTGCAACGGCCGAGTAGAGGGCAGAATCGAAGCGATATGGGCTAATCTCAAGCCAATTAACAATGGTGGTGACAAATTCGATTGCAAGCAGTGCTTTTTTCTGCTTTCGCTCTGCCTCATGCGTCTCTCATCCTGACAATGCGAGCTAAAAGCGCTCCAAATTGGCCGTCTGACAAACGCACATATGACGCAATACTCTTTTCTAGTCACCAGACATACAGTATTCTTGCCTCAACAACAGAACCAACTTTACGGTACTATGTAAAAAGTCAGCCATCCTGTGTATGCAAAAAATACTGCAACTGGGTTCTAACTGAATCAGGAAGCAAAATGAGATTTTCTAATCTTAAGCCGTTAGCTGCGCCGCCAAGAACAGCTAGGGAGTTGGAATAAAGAGAAAGGGTAACCTAAAATAAAATTATGATTGATTAGCTGTTGCTGTGGGTCTTCCTCGATGTAGGACATAGGGCACTCAGTGAAACAGAGAATCTTCTTGACGTGGGAATACGAATTCAGAACATTTTCATATGTCATGGCTGATATTAACTGAAGCAAAATCTATTGTCGATTCGGCTCATAACCGTTTGACAGATGGATCGGCCGCAACAGAAAACGAAAAAGGCTGTCGTGAAAAAGTCTAGTGTTTTTGGCAGAAAAGGGCACGCAGTCTGGCAATAATTCGAACAGGAATAGAGCCGAATATGGTCAAAGCCGGCCATAAGCATAAAAGTCAACGGGCACACCAATCAATTTTTATCGTTCTTCTATCAAATTATGTCGTTCTCTGGCCCCAAAAGGAAGTACTTTATGCGCGTTGCAATGTCCGTTCCGGGCGCCCTAACAAAAAAGCTCAGAGGAGACCCCACACGAAGACAAATGCAAATATGGTAATTTGTAGGCCAGTAATCGATCGGCATTCTAAGTTTTCACCACTAATTTCAACCTTCACCTAAGTACATTGTACGTATGTACGTCTGTTTATCGCGCGCCGGGTCCCAATTAGTAGTGGCGCGAAAAATGAATTTATGATTGAATTCGTTAGCGCTCCGATTGGTCCAATAAAAGTGCGTTACGCTCGGCGCCTGCTCTCCAAAATAAAACGGAAACCGATTTCACGCCGCTGCTAACAGATTGTCGTTTAGACATTCGGGATTCACAATTTCTAATTGAAAAAACTAGACCTACTCTCTGGAGGCGGGCGGGCCGTCCGGTGCAGTGCCGTCGGTCCTACCTCCAAAGCAGTGTTCTAGGCGTGAAAGCAGGCGCTAGGTAACTATTGTGGCCGTTTCCCGTGGGATAGCGCACACAATCTAGAAATGTCATAAATCTCCGGCGGGGTCATGAAATTTTGCGGCCGCCCTCATAGGGTACCTGCGCCAGAGTGAGGCAATAAAAGCCAGCCGACGCCCGGGGGTCATAAATCTGCGGCCGAATAAATGGCCGCCGCCTGAGCCCACCGGATATCTGTGCATCTCACAATTAAAGTTATTAGAGAGGCGCTAGACAATTAATGGGGGAGTGGACTCGGTTTTTCGTCTTGCCGGCCTGGATCGGATCGAGCGCTCTACTCGCATGACTGCAAATTGAATCGGCGCGCTTTTGAAGCGACGCGTCAGCGCCATGCATCGCTCGCGATCAATTGTAATTTGGTTGGGGAGGTTTGGAGCCAACAACTATGTACACACACTACCCTCACGGAACGGCGACAAAACGCCAAAGTGACACTCGGGTTACATTGATGGCGTGAAACGCCACCTAGCTATCTATCGATTACGCTTTTTGCCCCGCCCCATGCATCTTTCATTCCCCTCCCACTGATGCGAACCGACGGCTCTTGACCCTGTCCTCTTTCTTCACGCAATTAGCTCTAACACGATCTGCTGCTTGCTTCATCAGATACTCATAGCACTGCTGACTTTGATTTTGGACTATTGGTTGTCGGCTGTCAGCAGAATTGTGAAAAGACTACGACAATGAAGTTTATTTGGCACCACCAGCAAACTTTCATCTCCATCGAAACTGCAAGCCACTCTTTTTGACACAGCAAGTGACCGATTAGTGTTGCAGTGCCACCAGACAGCCAATAGAGTGTTTTCTCAGATAGTATCACACTGCAACAATCCATACTACTAACAGAAAATTCTTCACTTCTGACGTCATATTACTACACCACCGTTTTGTGACCCTGTGTTGTCAGGTCCAAAAAGTTACATCCCCCAAATCACGAAAAATTCCCCCAAAATCCTCCTAAAAATACTAAATCCCCCTAAAAAATCCTCCCAAAAAGGAAAATCCTCGTTTTCGTGTTGAAAACCCCAAGATTATGTCAGGTACAGTAGTTAGAAACAAACGGATTTAAGAAAATAAAAAAATGTACACAAAACAAAAACCGAGAGGATTCTGAATGGGCTTTAGAAGGAGCATCAGCTCCAAGCAGTCAAGAACAGAAAGGTCCTGCGCAGCCTTGGTTATTTGTCCCCTTGTTGCGGGCACTGCCACCGTTTTATTATAGATGGCAGCTGTGATGGTTGCGGACCACAAAGTTCTTTCTGGGGACTGACTGTTTTATCTGACTCCAAAAAAACAGGGGTTAGTGATGCTCAACAGAGAGAGCAGAGCACTTTACTTTCTACCCCTAATACAATAATAGTACAGTCATTGTCATACAATAATAAGTCAATTCAAATTGCACTGGCAGCTGCGCCACTTATACAGTTCAATAGAATATTCTAGAATGTTACAGAATATGACGTCACATTACATCAGAGGCGCCTATTTGTACAATACATGGAATGTTCTAGAAAGCCCAGCCCACTAGCCAATAGGATGCGAGGCACAGAATGTTCTAGAAAGGATAAAGGCGCGCCTATACTTTGTACATACATAGAATATTCTAGAAACATGCCAATAAACACCTAGGCTACGCCCACTCAATTCCGAACCAACCAGTCACGACCCTACCAAGTCTAAAGCCTTGGCCACCCCACCATAGGGTAATAACTCGTGAGTGTTCATGACACTCCCTGGGCGGCGAAGCTGCAAGCTTTCCATGAGCTGTCTTTCTTGGTTGAAGCTTGGTGGCGCCGATGGAGCATTGTCTGAGGAGCATTGGTGGCCCCTGGGAATATGGCAGGATTAGGAGGAAGAGGTGGGGGCTGAGGCTTGTGGGACGGAGGCTCATCTTCTTGACTGAACCTCTCATCAAGTGAAGGCAGCTGTTCCATGGGCCTTGAGCTGATTGTCCAGATTCCTCCTTCCTGCCATCTTGTCTTGAACTTCTTGTCCTGGTTAGGGGCCACAGCTCCCGTTTCTGGGTCAGGGGATGGGACTCCAGTCTATGCTGCATCAGGTTCACCTTGAATTCCTTCCGTGTTGTCCAGATTCTGTTCTGGTTCTTCATCGTCTTCAGAATCTTTGCTTGAATTCTGGCTGTCCTGTCAGATATCTTCTTGGCTTTCTTCTGGGACATGGGAACCAAAGTTGACTCCATAACTGGGTCGCTTCCATCAGCTATTCCCAGGTGGCTGGCTCTTGTAGCTAAGGTTTTCCTGAGAGAACTGTTGTGTCCAGACTTAATCCATTCGAGTTCTGAGTGGAGCAGGAGAAGTTTCGGCTCTGATACCAACTGCCGTGATGAGATTGCTACTCTAGTTGCTACCATTAGTCAGTTCGATTTCCAATTTTCCCTGCTTGGTAACACCAGGTAGGGGATACGAATCTTGCAGGGAGGGCCTTTTCCCACAGTGAACACCTGTGTCCAAACTGTAGGACTTCTTTGGGCTTGGAGCTGAAGCATCCTTAACCTCTTGGACCTTGGTAATAGCCGTTTTGGGAGCCTCTTGTGGGAGAGAATAGACTTTACACTTATCTCCACTTTTGGATGTCCATTGACTTCCCTTTTTTAATTCTCCCTTTTTTGGCCGCTCATCCAAACTCTTTTTTTTCTGAGTTGTCCTCTTGTTTCGCTTCTTCTTTGACATGGTTCCTGGCCTTGCTCTTTTCAGTGGCATCCAGTGGGCCTTTAGCCTTTTCTTCCTTGCTCCAAAGTTCTCTCCACAGGAAGCTGTTTTCCAAATTCTCAATTTCTGGACTTTCCAGATCTTTGTATCTTGTACAATGTATCTTCTTTGCCACTGCGGAGAGAAACCGATAACTTGCGTGCCGGATGACTTCTGACTTTTGTTTTTCTTTCTTGATGATTCCTTGTTTCTCAAGATGATCATTTTGGATCTGACGCATTACCTCCCTCCAGCCATCTGTCTTCTGATTCCTGGTTCCATTTGGCCATTTGGTTCCACATCGGACTTTCATTTTTCATGACTCTCCGCTTTCTGTTGCTGCATCATTCCCAGCTGTTGATCTAGCTTCTTCTGACTTTCAGCCAGTTGTTGTTGCTGTTTTTGCGTTAGCTTCTCTATTTTCTCCAACAGTACAAGCTCTGGATCATTGGTGGCAGAAGTAGAGATGGGTCTGAGACCTGTGGCCTTTGTTTTTTAGGACACCTCCACTACTTTCACTGGAGTTTCAGGCTCTTTGGACTGGCGGACAATCTCCATTATCAGTTTCTCTTTAATTTGTCCATAGACATCCATAAACTGATCATCCTTTTCAAAAGGTTCCTCCATTTCAGTGATAGTCCTTCATCTTCCTTTTCTTCATCAGCTGCTTCGCTGGCAGCGAAAGCCTCAGTCCATTTGTTGTAAGCCTCATCATAGCTTTGATGGAGGGATTTTAACTCGCCTTCTATACCCTCTAGCCAAGAGACAAGGACTTTCAAATCAATGAGCTTACCTGCCAAATGCAGAGCGTGCTCCAATACCGTCTTCTCACTTGTGAAGCATCCTTTCAGCAGCTTGAGTTTGGCTACACTAGTTCAGCTTGAGTTTGATGCTTGTGGCTTCTGCCCGCTCCTCATGACTGGCTAGCTTTCTCAAATACTGATTTTAAGGTGTTGGTCTGGCATCGGCGTGTAGCTTAGTGGTTAGAGCACTGGACCGGCAATCCAAAGGTGCTGGGTTCGATTCCCAGCTACGCCATTGCACATGCCTTACTTTTCACCTTTAATTCAATTTGGCTACACTAGTTCAGCTTGAGTTTGATGCTTGTGGCTTCTGCCCGCTCCTCATGACTGGCTAGCTTTCTCAAATACTGATTTTAAGGTGTTGGTCTGGCATCGGCGTGTAGCTTAGTGGTTAGAGCACTGGACCGGCAATCCAAAGGTGCTGGGTTCGATTCCCAGCTACGCCATTGCACATGCCTTACTTTTCACCTTTAATTCAATTTGACCATTTTGTTGGATGCGCGTTTTTCATCCAAGTCACAGTTCTTTATTCTTTCTTCTTGTTGACCAATGGTCATGTGACAGTCCAGAGAGTCTTTGCAAATGAAGTCAGTCTGGCTAAAAGGGATCATATCAGTCAGTCACCGATCACGTTTGGCTCACCATTTTGTAGGTATCACCAGCGAGCAGTAATTTCAGGGATCGGCCAGGGAAGTATCCTTGGTCCCCTTGTTTTTATTGCTTATTGAACGCCGTTTCAGAGATCCAATTGTCTCAAGGAGGTGAAATAATCCTCTTTGCAGACGATTTGGTCTACCTGAAGCCAGTCGACTCGCTTACTGCCCTGGCTGAACTTGGGAGAGATGTACAGTACGTAGCCGATACTTTCACCACTCTCTCTCTTACACTCAACACTCTCAAAACTTGGTTCATGGACTTTGCTCTTTCGCCCTACAGCGCAGCATTGGATCCTCCTACTGTTAATGGTGTACATATCTGCAGAACCAACCAGTACAGATATCTTGGTGTGGCTCTGGACCCACTGCTCTCGTTTGCTGACCATAGTCGCCAAATGATAGCAAAGGCCAGATCCACTCTTTGCTGTCTCGGACTTTGTGTTCGTTGATTTGTTCCGCCACGGTTTTATAAGTTATTATATGTGTCTTTGGTGCGGTCTGTCCTTACATACGCCTTTCCAGTCTGCTATCCATACAAAAAGCGTGACATGCTTGCTCTAGAACGGGTGCAGAAGTACGCTTGTAAGCTCATGACAAACAACTTTCAACTCGACTATACAGCGCTTTTGAAGCAAACTGGCCTCCCTTCCATCTCCCACCTTGCAATGGCAGCACGGATTCTGTTAATGTGGAAGTACTTGAATGGTGAATGACACTTGCCAGCTGGCACACTACAGTACAGTAACCCTGGCCGAACTACCAGAAGTTCAACTAGGCAAAAATGCAGCAATTGCCGCCTTGTCAACGAGAACGACCTAGAATGTCATGCTTGCAGCAGTCTGTGCGTCTCTGGAATTCTCTTTCTAACGACCAAATGTGTCTCAATACTCTCAGCTTAGAGCCCTTGTTCGTTCTATTCGTTTCTACCTACAGCCAAATGTCTTTACTGAATCTAGTAGCTTGCTGCGTATTTGAGTGAGCTGACTGTTATGTACTTTATGTTTTATGAGCAGCATCCTTGTTTCAAGACAGTGTACAAATAGTAATAGTTTTAAACGGGAACTGATTTTCTGTGACGCGATTTACGAAGATGCAACCCTCTTGATAGCTTAAAATCCACTAGAAGGCAATGAATATTCGTAACACAGCTAAACTAATGCGAAAAAGCATGATTGCAAGCGTTGCATTAAATAAAATACTGTAATGGCAAAAAGTAAGGGTCACAGGAACTTCAACACCGTTTGTGGGGTTAACGAGAAACAGCAGAGAGCCAATTCTTGTATCATTCGAAAGCCTGAAGTCAATCTTGCTATCAATCTACTTGTACAGCTAAAAAATAGAGCTACAATAATCTGAAATGTAAAACCTGCGTTGAAAGATTGCAGAATAAGGAGCCAGAAAGTGGCCCAAGGCCCATTTTAGTACAGTGGACAGGTATTGAGAAAGTACCTAATATCAGGTATCAGGTACAGGTATTTCAAAAATACAGGTATTACAGTCAGGCACTTAACGCCGTTTATGGTACCGACACCATATAAGGTGCCGGTACCATATATGGTACCGGTACCGAGGGTAGTGGCACCATATATGGTACCGGCACCATATATGGTACCGTCACCATATATGGTACCGGCACCATATATGGTGCCCCCACGTTCGGCGACTGTGGTGGTACCATATATGGTACCGGTACCATATATGGTACCGGCACCATATATGGTACCGTCACCATATATGGTACCGGCACCATATATGGTACCCCTACCCATGGCCATGGGTGCCGGTACCATATATGGTGACGGTACCATATATGGTACCACTACCATATATGGTACGAAATCTGAACGGAGTGGTACCATATATGGTACCGGTACCGGAAAAACGCGAAGGTGGGGGTACCATATATGGTACCGGTACCATATATGGTACCACCACAGACCTCGAACGTGGGGGTACCATATATGGTACCGGTACCATATATGGTACCACCACAGGCCCCGAAGGTGGGGGTACCATATATGGTACCGGTACCATATATGGTGACGGTACCATATATGGTGCCGGTACCATATATGGTACCACTACCTACGGTACCGGTACCATATATGGTACCGGCACCTTATATGGTGTCGGTACCATAAACGGCGTTAAGTGCCTGACTGTATTAGGTATTAGGTGTCAGTATTTTTTGAAACAAGTTAAAATTTGGATTTTAGCCTGAAATAATATAGGTTACAAAATAATGACAGCACTTGCGAGCTTGAATCTTCCACCGATCTCATGTAGATTGTTGCGATTGGAGCGTTGCTGCTAGGGAGGTGTGAAAAATGGTGTTATAAGAATGAGCTGGCGACTCGTTAGGAGGCGTTTGCTGTTGAGGCGTTTGCGGACCGTGTCCTACTTCAGATTCCAGCTTGACGATCTGTTTTTTGTTGGTGCTCATCATCGGAGGCAAGAGAGATGTGTAGTGTCGTTTGCAGCATCTGGCATTGACAACTTGTCCATCCTCAAGCCTCTAGGTCCGGTAGCCCAAAACTTCCACGATGGTTAGTGGTTGATTGTATGGCCATTGACTCTTGCGAACTTGATCTGCCGGCTTCTTCACGCGAACCATCCCCCCTTAAAAATGGACCAGGAAAATGAATTCTGCCAATGAGGTGGCGATCCACAGGTAGAGTGCGCGCTAGGTTCTGTTTTGTGCTAGCAGCAGTAGGCTCTTCTGGCTGGGCACACTGGAATGGAACTCTGCATAAATACCTATGCTTGTCTTCCAAACATCAACTCTGCAGGGCTCTTGGACTAAGCAGTGGGTGTAGAGCAGTAGGTCGCAAGAAATTCGAGCAAAGCAGCATCGCAAACATGATGATTAGGATTGGGAGGTAGTGTTTTGATAACGCCCTTGAGAGTGTCATTGAACCTCTCAACCAATCCATTACGTTCTGGACTGTACGGTGTGATGCACATGTGTCAAATGCCTCTAGTGGTCAAGAAGTTGACAAAAGCGTGGCTGGTGAACTATGGACCATTGTCACCGAGGATCTGCGCAGAATGACCATATCTGGCAAAGAGTTCAGTGTGATGAAGGTAGTACTGCTATTGTCCTCAGTCAACTGAACTTCTGGAAAACTTGACATGTAGTCAATGAGCACTACACAGTACCCACAACCGTCAGTAGCATTGGCAACACAACCAGTGATGTCAGTGGCCAGGATCTGGCCAAGCACGTTGTTTTCTTTGTGATTTTGCTTTTTTGGGGCATGCATGCAGAAACACATTCCATTACGATATCCCTCCGAAACATCGAATTTGAAGGATTTTTACTTCTCTGACCCAGCTCCCTGTCCCAAACTTTGTTATTAGAAAGCGTTGGGCTAGTTTTGGCTTGAATTTACACTGCTCCTTAATAGTCAAGTCTCTATGTACTTGATGTACAGTACAATTCATAATCAACAAAACAGCCTCGTATTTTATCACTGCTCATTAGACCTCCATACTGTACACTAGCAGGCCTTAAAACTACAGTACAATGGAAACATTTCGCTTAGCCGAAATTATTTATAGAAACAATTTTCACTCCAGTAAAACTAAAAAATAATTTCAAAAATTCCTAAAAGCTGTAAATCCCATTGCTTTTGATTGATTTTCTAGCCTTTTACCTTGGAAATGACTAGGTAAGTCCATAGCCTTGTAAATAGGAAATACTGTGTTTTGACTTTGTAAAACATTTTCAGCAAATACCGAATAAATACCGGTATACCCACTCATACCGAACCGATTCCTGGGTATGCCGAAAAATACCTACCCATACCGCGAACCGATTTCTGAAAATCCCATACTCAAACAACAGTAGTAATTGTACGGTTGTAATTTCGATTGTGCCTCGCATTCGCACGTGTGTTTTTGTTGCTGGATTGTTTCTGCTGTACATGTGCGTCGTAATGTTATTTATGTAATACAGTTCCTGCATTGTATTTAGCAAAAGTGTCAGTTGGATCTCAAGTCTATACGGCATGCGCGTGGTTGTACATACGGCTGTTATCAGGAGCCTAGCGAATTATTCATGCGTTATCTATGCAGCGTACACAGTCAGTCAGCGCGTGGCGAACGTACTTTGACCAGCCAGTCAGTCAGTGGAAAACGTCTGTTTCCGAAGGTCGTTGTAGAACGCGCTGAAGCTAAAAACCCCGGCAACCAAGGCCGCCCGGGGAGTCTGCCAGAAAATCGATCTATTGCCGCAATTTTAAACTGCCACCAGTGCACCAGGTGTGTCGGCCCAACCGGCCGGTAGCAGTTTTAAACACCACTAAGCCTTTATTTTCTCCACCTGAATTCTTTGTCTCCGACGCTACTAGAAACCAAGATGGAAGCTGCAATTCACTTTGAAAGGGAGAGATTGCGCTGCTGCTGGTGTGCAATGTCGCGAGCGCGACAGAAGAAGAAACCGTCGATTATGTTCAAGAGACTCGGAGACTTTGAGAATGCTATGGGACAGATCGAAGCTGAGAGAGGCCCCGACGGTTCGATTAATCTGCCGCAAGTTACCATCAGCGATCTCGCCTTTAGTGTGGTGTCGCTTTTTACCTACGCCGGTGACTGGGCTAGCGATATTTACGTCGCCTGGTACCATTGGAACCGGAATGAGGTAACTCACTTTAAACATACTATGCATTGAGAACTCGGCTGAGTTCCATGAATTTGAGAGCTGAGACGATGAACGATTACGGCTTTTGCCTACGTACGTATGTGCTTTTACAAATTACCAACAGTTTGGCAGAGTTTGTAAAGTGTGCACGTGCAAACAACATGACACATCGCCGGCCCAACCCGCCTATATGTTTTTCTGACTGGCTCGCAGCAACTTTACTCATAGACCGAGGAATATTGTTCATCGTAAACACCCTAAGATTTTAGCAACTCTCTAAATAATGTTTCTCTGTTTTGAGCATGTATTATTGCAAAATATGTATATTTACACAGTTTTCACTAGTTTGCATACTGTATATTTTGCATTTTTAGCATAATATACATATTTTATTAGCTTTTCAGGGTTTATTCCTTTTCGAAATCACCTATTTAAACGAACAATGTTCCTGTTCGCCTACACTCTGAGCCGCATATGTACGTACATACAATGTATGTGTTAGTCTGCTGGAGACTCAGACAGTTAAGCAATACGAAAAACGCGAAGCAAACCAACAAGCGAGCATAATTGTTTTCTGTGCGTGAAATTAGTAGATTCTTTTTGTCGGAACTGGAAAAAAGGACGAGGGTGTTTTCATTTTACGAACTACTAAATCTATGCACGTTTATTGCTTCTTTTATATTTCGGTCTGTCAAGTTAGAGTACGTAATTCACCGATTTCGCATTTACTTTCAGTTTCTGCCGGCAGTTCTATCCATTCTCACTTTCGCAATGCTGCCCTCCATTCTGCTCAACGTTCTGGGACTGGGCTGGTGGATTCAGAAGCGACGCAAGAGTCCGTCGGGGCTACAGTGCTCGAAGATGGTGGTTTTCCGTTTCGTAGCCAGTCTGTGTCAACTGGGACCGGTCCTCTACCACTTGGATTCGTTGTATTTGGGCCTCAAGTACCGCCGATTTCGGGGTCACATGACCGAACGGGATGCCAAACAACTTTACCTCAATATGCTGCAAGCGGACAGAGACGCTACTTTGTTGAGACTGTTTGAAGCTTTCCTGGAGTCTGCACCTCAGCTAATCATTCAGAGTTATCTCGTACTAAGTGCCATTTACCCTGAAGCAGCTTACTCCAATGGACATTCGGTCGAGCCTAAAGGAGAACAGAGATGTGAGTTGCATGCTTGTTTATCGATTTTTTAATAAAATCTGTAAGTATAGTTTTTCTCCTTTGAAACCAGTAGAAAAGAGCATTGTTGATTTAATTAAATGCAGAAAGCTCAAAAATCGATCGAACTAAATCGTGAGAAAATTACATGTAAGTTGAACAGAGCCTAAAAATGTTTGGTTTATTCATGTTTTTAAAAATTACAATTAGTCAATACTGTATCTGTTTACAAACGTCATTTTATTAAGTGTACTTTGTTCTTTGTCAGCGAATAGAATAATTTGAAGTGCAAAACTTCGGTCTGTGTCAAAATCACTCCAACTCCAGGTGGCATTGTTTGCAAAACTGGATTCTAACACAGCATTGTAAAACGCATTGACGCCCTGTAGTAGCGTCATATGGCAGGGACGGCGCCGGAAAACCTTTTTATTAAAGCCAAAATTTGTAGTATACTTTGCCTGTCAAATTCTATTCAATTTACACAGCTCTAGCAAACAGCATACTAATCGGCAGAGCAAAATCCGGTTTTGCCTAAATCTCCTGAGACAACGTTAATCATGCATACGGTTGTGTAGACAGCTAATCTCCTTATTTTCAGTGTTGGTGCAGTTCATTTCTGTCTTTTTCTCTTTGGGGGCCATGTCATGGGCGTTGGTATCCGAACATCGGTGTTTGAGATTTGCCAGGTCAGTTAGTTCTCATGCAATGTTTCCACTTTCAAATTTTGTAGACGCCAGGGGGCTAAGTCAGTTGCTTTTAGTTTTATCTCTTCCGCTAAAAACGCTTTGAATGCACGTTTTTATGACAAACGATAAGAAGCAACTTAAGTGTGGGCATGATGATAACAGTGGGCCAGCTAAATCTTCCGGAGGAAAGGAAATGTAATCACGCATGAAAGCCAACACTAGTTAAACCAGCCGGAAAACTAATTGTCCAAAGCACTTTGAAAAATTGTCGGCAGCTTTGGAGCCAGACATGGGCTAGCCTTTTCTTTTGAAATCCTGAGGGACTCATGTCTTAGCAATCTATAAAAGAGGTACAGTAGCACCAAACAACAGCAAATACTAAGATTAACACAAGCACTGGAATGCTATTTTTGCGCTAGTGAAATCAGAGACATAGGAGAAATTTGAAAAGACTGTGATAACAGCTACTTTTCAGAGAAGACAAGCAAGACATGGGTTGGTGGGGTTCGATCTGTCAGTTTCTCTGGCGCATCTGTACCATCAGCGCGCGCGTGATCGCCATCACACTCTTCACCAAACTGTTCGGCAGCAAGATCATTCTCTTCATTGCAATGCACTTCATCGGCTCGCTGATCTACTTGGCTCTGTGCCAAAATATCGATTTGAGCGGGCACCTCTGTCTCGAAACCATGGTCACATTGATCGCTGCCTTTGTGCATCTGTTCACGCCATTCAACATGACGGAAGGGGACACCAGGTGGCGCTACCTCTACTGTTACACGGTGGAATTTCTGGAGAACTTTTGTTTGTTCGTTGCCTGTTTTGTGTTGGACTCCGACAATATAACCTTCAAGATCTACACGTGTCTGGTATCGGTCTTGTGCTTTACGGCAGGAATTGCATTTTTGGCTGTGTATTACTCTTATCTTCACCCTAATCTGAGGTCTCTGTCACGCTACGTGGCCCACAGAGGGGATTCGGACGGTGATATTGAAGATTCTGGAGCTTGATTGGGTTTGACTTCGAATGGTACGGTTTGTCTTTGTTTGGTTGTGCAGTCTTTCTTCCTGTGCAATTGATAAACTTTCTGCAGTGCAATCTGTCTTTTTTATACGTACTTGTACTTGTAATATCAAGGGCTACGACGGCCCCGGCCGGACAATCCATTCATCCATACTTGTACTATCATCCGCCGAATGTAAGAACCACCTGATTTTTCCGTTGAAGGGCCCATGGTCATTTAAATATTTTTGACGCTTTTCACAGATTCAGTTCTATTAAACAAGCGCCATAGGGCGCGTGTTTGAAAACTACTATTTGAAAACTGAAACTGCTCTCAATTTGAGCGTTGCTTGTCTGTGTGCTTTGAACATTTTGGACTGATCTTTCAACAAAAAATGATGATATCGTTTTTTCAGTGAAATTCATGCTTTTCGCCACAGTTTTTAAGATCTTAATCCATTTTCATCATGATATTTTCTTTTAGTAAAAAATGTTTTGCCTGAATAAGCGCCCATGCACCATGGGCGCTTATTTGCAAAGGAAGGCTTTCCAAACAAGCGCCTGGTGGCCACTATTTTATTTGGGCGTCGCTTATACGGGAGAACCCGGTACAATCTCCTGTTACGTCCAACCACACAGCTTGCCATTGTGTTACGCATTAAGGAAACGATTTCTACATTAACTGACGCAGAATACGTAAGTTTTTAAGAGGAGAGGAGATTCTTACGTTGGATGTGGCCTTTCCAAATGTTGCACAAAGAAATGTAGGAACACGTGTGAAAGTACTGATAGTAAGCAAAACATTAAGGCTTACATATATAATAACAACTATGCACTCAATTAATTAAACTCTAGGTTGATGAAGAAAAGTAGAGAGAGAAACACACCGGCCGGGTTCGGTTCCGGGCCGCTTGGGTGGCAGGTTGGCATGGGGTGGCCCGAATTTCTAAAAAAAAAATGTTAAACAGATGGCATTTTTGTGTGTTTTCTTGTGTTTTCAGTATATGTAGTTCATAATAATATTGTGGTTTTTAAGGTTAATCGCTAATATATTGACAAAAGTAATGAATTTTTTACCTGATTTTCTATTATTTTATTAATTAAAGTTATAAAAAGGAGCCCAAAATGTCAAATTGGCCACATTTGAGTCCAGCCGATTATTTTACCGAAAAATTCGGCCAGAGCGCATCTCAATGAAAAGATCCAATGTATTATTGCGGGGAAGGGCACTCGTCGGACAAACGGCCACGCCCTCCCCTTGATCTAAGCTGCTTGTTATTCTGTTGGACGTGTATTAAACATTCACATTCACGTTTGCAAAGGGTTATTAATTTTCCGGTCCATTACTTCGAAGTGAGCCGGGCGTTAATGCAGGCTGTTGCTTGGTGATATCCATTGATTGTATCTAAGCTGAACGGAAGCAGGAAATACGTACGTGACGCTTTGAATCAAACAGCCAAGTAAACACGCACGCTATCAAAAACTATTTTCAGACTGAATAGGGGTCGTTATTTAAGTTCATTAAATAACCACGTTTTCTCATACGGACAAGAGATACCTACAATGGCAGCGTCTCTGTCCTTGTTGAAAGACTGACCTTAAAGCGGATGGCTTCCGGTTCTGCGACCCGGGTGGCACTGGCACGTTCTAATCGCCCTCAACCACTCAATTTAGACTTTGGTGGACTGGTTAGTGCAACGGTTAACACCAAACCGGTGGCACTTTTCCAAGCTGCCGCGGTCTAAACGCCGTTGGTAATCCTGTTGCTTGAGTATAGGTATGGTAATTTCTGGATTCGGTACGGTATCGGTATCGGTAGGTATCGACAAAAATATTCGGAATCAGTACTCATTCAGTATTTTTCAAAATATACACGTATATATGTACACGTTTCAACAACTATGACTCCTTCTTTCTTCGTTTAAGAGCGCGAACAATAATTGAAAAAGCCCAATGCCCCAATACTCAATACCAATACCTGAAACCCCCAATACCCCAATATCCCAATCAATGATGTGAGGTGTGCTTTTTCGGTGTTTCTTTCGTTTTTTTTCTGAAAAAAACTGTTTTTTCCTGAGGGTAAAAAACATAAATCGCGGAAACAAACTCAAGCTAAAAATAGCTAATTTATGTCATTTTTTCAGTTAAAAATTGACTTTTGAGAAGTATAATAGGCCAGACTGACCCAAAACTGTTAGAAAAACAAGAGAAAATTCCAAATTTGGCAATCTAAAACAAAAATTCAAACTGCTGTAAGAAAATTCGCATATAGCGCTTATTCATGGAGCCTGTCGGGGACTGTTTCACGCCTGTTGGTGATTTGTATCTACAATGTATGTAAGGCATGTATTTCTGTTCTGAAAAGACTCAGGAAGGCGCTAGAAATGCGCTAGCAATCATAAAACCAGGCTAGGAGATCTTGAACTGGAGTTTTTTCCGTGATTTTGGAAAAAACGAAAAAAAAACGAAAAAAAACTGGAATAAAACAGACCGATGTTTCTGGAACGGGAAAAATATCCGTCGGAGTTTTTTATTTTTAGGACTTTTCTAGGAGGTTTCCGGGATTTTGTAGGATTTTCAGCTTCAAGTCCAAAAACCTATCTAGCAGGCCGGGCCGGGCATACCTCACCTCAGCGGCCCGCCAGGCCAGGCCGGGACCAGGCTAGACCTATTTTGTAGTGACTGCTAACTACTAACCACTAACTACTAATTTTTGGGGTTTTATGACGTCATCAAAACTACAAATTGACTACGACTACATACCGTACTCAGATTTAGTGACTACAAATTGACTACAAAATACCTTTTGAATTTGTGAATTAGTATAGTAGTCAGCAAATTCTGGAATTTGTTTGGTCATATTATGCACATTAGCCATTTAGAAACGAAAATGGTGCCATTTGATCGGTGGGTTTTTGTTAATTGAGCTTTTAACAAAAACCCACTGATAAAATGGTACCATTTTCGTTTCTTTTGACAACTTTTTTGTTATTCAAAAGAAATTTTCCTGTTATTATTTCGAATATTTAGTGAATTTCTGATCTTTTGTAAACAAAGCAAAATGCACGTTTGTTTGTTTTTTGGTAAACAAAATATAGTATAGGTAGAATAATAACGAAAATATATCTTTTGAGGTTGTAAACAAGAAAACCGAAAACCGTGTATTGTGAAGCTAATCCTAAATTTAGAACTTTCGTAGTAGAAATTAACAGGCATTTTTGTTTGGCAACACACCTTGTAGTAAAATTGATGTTATTCCTTAAATGGACGCCTCTCCCTTGTTTGACTCACTATTTTTAGATTTTCAAATTCTTGTTTTATATCCTAAACCTAAACATTTGGTATTTTTTGCAAAATTTTGCTGACTACAAATTGACTACTAACTACGACTACATATTCAAAATTGAGAAATTTTAAAACTACTAACTAAGACTACAAAATATTTTTGGCGATTTTTTTGAGACTACTAACTACGACTACCATTTAAAATTGGCAAAAGAAATAGGTCTAGACCAGGCTGGAGGGACCTGCAATGTCCGACGAACTTTCAAATTTTCCGGTTTTCAACAATTTTTGGTCAGACAAACTGGCAAAATTATGGGTTTTGTTACCTGCACAGTTGTACGCAAATGCGAGCGCGTTTATCAGCGATGAGCGATTTCGTGGCTTCATCTTCAATTAAAATTATGAGTAAAATATACAGCCATATATGCCGTTATGTAGGAGATAGCATCAATCGCTGAACCGAAACTAATTTATGGTCTTGTGCGATCCGAACAGCGTCCTACCATTAATCAACAAGCTTCTGAGCTGCTTTCAGAGATCATTTTCCATTTCCGATTGTCTCTCCACTAAATCACTGATCAGTTTTTCGTCTTCAGCCAGATCATCTTCAAGTGAACTTTCCAGCTGAGGCAAGATCAGTGGCAATCGTCTACTGATGAGAAAGGGTAAGCTCATGGCTTCAATTGGGTGCGGCTGCTGGTGCAGTAAAAGCAGGACGGCCAGACCGACGTGAAAAGTTAGGTTCATTTTAGCAGCTGAATTGCCGATACTGGTTAAGCTACCACCAGTCAGTCGCTAACGGCCGCTAATTTGACGTGCTTTGCCTAATCTGATTTCCCGACACGTCTTCTTCTGACCACACAGCACATCTTATAATGCTTTCACCCCTGACTTTGACTGGTCGACTGTTGTTTGGTTTCGTATTGGATTTCCCGAATGTGTATTTGTGTACACATTTACTGTCAAATGTGTATGGTAATTTGTGTATACACATTCAACAAAACAATGTGTATTTTTGTGTACATTTGTGTGTGTATTATACTGAAAATGCAAATTTTTTGGTAGTTATTGAGTCAGAAATGCTAGAAAATCAAATCTCTCAATGTCCGCCTCTTGAAACATTTGATTGCTTTGAAATTCAGTTACTTAACCCATTTTAAGGGTTTTGAGGATATTTACTATTTTACTGCAGCAAAAACATCGAAATTTTAGCATTCTTTTCGAAACTTCATCGACTTTTGCTGGTCAAATACACATACACGAAAATACACATTGTGACTACTATCAATCTAAACAATGCGTTTTTTTGTGTATGGTAAATGTGTATTTGTATACACAAACAACAGTACTGACTTTTGCCTTCAATTCTACAGGGTGTGCCGAAAATACAACCCAGCAGATTTTTTAGTTTTGCAACCATAAATCCAAACCGATTTGAATAAATCTTGTTTTTTGATTGAAAGACATAAATTTTTAAAAGATTGTTTAAAATTTTTGTTAAGATGCTTGAAGTAAAGTGAAGTTTAGATTTTTTTTTGCTTTACTTGGTTCCTGAGGCATTTATTTGCCTTCGAAGTAAAAACAGATTTTGGCAATGAACAAGAACGATTCCGTTTGTTTGTTTGTTTGTTTATGAGTTCCACTGTCCTTTCGGACAGCTCAGGACACCCCTCGCTCTTTTCAGAGCCCTTCAATGGGGTAGCCTGCCTACAAACAACCCTCCCCTTTGCTGCCATTGGGTGCAACGGCAGCGCCGGTTCGGTTCCCATTTACCTACTGGCCATCACCGGCTTTCGGCAGTCTGGGTTGGGTTCCGTTGCAGTTATGCTTTCCGTAGCTTAGGTATGTACGTAGGTATGTCTATGAAGGTACTAAGATTGATCATAACACACTCCAGGGTTAAACATACGATCAGTTTTTCATGCAAAACAAACCTCAATTTAAATTTGGACCGTTTTCGACGTGTCGATCAACACGACACATACGTCTCCCCCAAGCAATCAACAAACATTTATCGAGCGCTCCGGTGCTCTATATCAACATTACCATCTAAGATGCTGGGTTCGATTCCCAGCTACGCCATTGCACATGCCTTACTTTTTCACCTTTCATTCAATCTGACAGATCCGTTTCTTCGATCATTTGGAGCTTCGCACCGTTCGCAGAAGACTGTGGCAAGAAGGATTGGCTATGAGGGCGTTGAATTTGTGTCAAAGTGTGGAAAGTTCAATAAAAACACAAAAAGCAGCCCAAGAGTTACAAGACCAGACAGATACGGATGAGGATGGGGCATTAAACGCAAATAAACCGAGAAAAACAGAACAGAACAACAAAACGATCTAAAAGGGAAATAGAAAATCTTCACAAGGGATGAACGAACTTTGTACTTTTGCGCCCACACTACCACACAATCCAGTTACACTGCGATGGCGATGGCAATCCAATCCACTGCGATGGCATGAGTCCCATTGCGTAGATTAGTGTTTCTAGCGTAGTTCATTTTTGGCCAATATTTCGTTTCAAACGGGTCAAAGTCCTAGGGTTTGGACAAAGATTGTTCTGTTTATGCTTAATCGAAAGCAAATTGTATTGTCGCCCCACACATGCTTGGGCACGCATATCTGTTGATGGTATACATGTAACAGGTCATCCACCGAATGGGGAAGGGGATTGAGGAGGGCTCTGGCGCCGGCTTGGGAGAACAACATGCAGTGATTAGTCGTTGGTGTACTGGTGTGCTGGTGCCTAAAACAATAACTTGGAAGTCAAGTGCATTTGTTTGATACCAAATTCGGTCATCTTTTTTGAAGATATACAATTTGGGTGCGCACCGACTTACAAGAATAACTCAGGTTGAAAATGCATAATCTGGGCTAAAACTTGGCATAGCATGCAGTAATTAGTTGTTGGTGGGTAAAATAATAATCAGTAGATCGAAAGCAGTCGTTTGATACCAGTCCTGATCGTGTTTGGTGCAAGTTTACAATCTGAGTACTCATGTCATGCAGCGGATGCGCGGCATGCCAACTGCGAACGACTCGACCAAGCAAGATCCGTGATTCGAAGTCACCGATATTTTCTGCGTTTTCATGTAAATGGAGCGGGCGGGCGAGGGAATCAGAAGAGAGTGTCAGCAGTTGGGATGCAAATGATATCCGGTATTATTCGGTATTTTTTGAGAAATGGTATTATTATATTTGGTATTTATTTGGTATTTTTGTAGGCCTATAGGCTATAGGCCTACCAACCAAATATAGGTAGCTAATACCTACCGGATGGATAATACCAAATAGTTTAAATAACATAATTACTTGAATTTTTAGCTAAATAATTCAGCTTATTTGCGATCGTGGTACGTTTACAACATTTGAGCTCATTTTCCTCTTTGAATGTTTGAATGTTTGAATGTTTATTAGAAATTGGTCCAGTAATACAACAGCAAACTAGCTAAATTGAAGGGGCAGGCTGGGCCGTTTGACCGGCTTCTATTGCCCTACCCATCAAAAATCCATCTAGTTCAACCGTTGACATCTTTTATTTTCTTGCTTAAAGCAGTAACGAAATGGATTAGAACTGTTTATATAAGCTGTGATATCAGCCCAAAATTCTTCAAATTGATGTTTGAACTGAATGAATGTTCCACTTTTGTCTAAACTTCTTCCTATATCGGAAATGCTTCCTGTATGACGGAAAAACTCTTATTTGACCAGCCTCATGTTTGTTTGTTTGTTTGTTTTCTTGCCCTGGCCATCAGCGATTAGCTGTTGATATCAGGCCAACAGACGCACTTTTTTGTATGGCAGAGTGGGGCGTTACCTAACACAAGATGTTCTGGACATTTTGATAAGGGGTAGAGTAGTAGAGGTGGGTAGAGTACGGCTTCAGAGTGGGAGACGCCCAGTTCGCCGCGACCGGTTCGCCGCGC
The DNA here is from genome assembly GCA_030248155.1 of Sabatieria punctata. NCBI lineage: Eukaryota > Metazoa > Nematoda > Chromadorea > Araeolaimida > Comesomatidae > Sabatieria > Sabatieria punctata. Next base: position 153,921 of record JASANB010008067.1, on the reverse strand, counting down.
CCAGTTTTCCGCGGCCGGTTTGCCGCGAGCCAGTTCGCCGCAGGGTTATTTCGCCGCCTACCGGTTCGCCGCAGGTAATAAATTTTAAATTCGGTTTAGCAAGCGTACATGTACTGTGGCAGCTTAATATATGAAATTTTTGTAAAGGTTAGTCTTGTTAGTAACTGCTAAGACTACCCGGAAGCGCGGGACGGTCAACATACAACAGAGCCTAAGACGCCCCACGATACCACCTGAGCAGCGAGTAACAGATAAGTTGAAAATCAGTTGGAACTGGAACTGAATCTAGCGTCGAAGATGGGTCGGCCGCCTGATTTTTCATGCTTTAGAGGAAGAAGCCGTCAATTGTTCCTGGGTAGATAGAACAACAACAACAACAGGACGTGCGCCCCAGGGAGCCGTAGTGATAGGCTATGAGGCGCGCCCAACTCCTAATTGGCAGATAAGACGGCCGCCTCAGACGACCACAGGTGGGTGAGAGGAGTGAGTCTGCGCGTTTAGAAGTTCAGCTGGCACACGCGCCACATGCATCCTACTTGCCATCGACTCCTCTTTGCCGCAAACACTAACCGCACCGAGGGTGTGATCGTGTGCAGTCGCCTCACTACACACGCACACAGCGGTCGGTGGCCTAACCACTCAACCAACTGTGCATGGCGAAAGCTTATTTTTGTTAAAAACCTAACAACACAACGGAGGCTTATGATAATTTTTGGTCTGACTTCATAATATGCCAGTCCCGACATGTTGCACATTACGTGCCACACACTACCACATTCTCTTCACATAATAAGATACGTCTTCGTACTACACACTAACACATTCACAAGCTGCCACAGTACATGTACGCTTGCTAAACCGAATTTAAAAATTATTACCTGCGGCGAACCGGCTCGCGGCAAACCGGCCGCGGCAAACTGGGCGCGGCGAACTGGTCGCGGCGAACTGACCCCAACCCCTTCAGAGGTAAGGTGACTTGGAAGACAATCTTGACTGGCTAATACATCCATAAACTCTTATCGACGGCAGTAAGAGGACGCAGAGTGGTAGTCCAGGTTGATGAATGGAACTAGACCATCAGCAATAGGGAGACGCGAGGGGATGAAAAGCGTTATAATAGCCAATAAGTTGGGAAGGTGCTGATCAGGCAGGTGAACGAGTGGGAGCAAAGCCACATCAGTGAACCATTCGTTGAGTCAAGAAAGCAGCTCAACCTTTCGGTGACAGAGACTTGGGAATTATAGATGAGAAGATGCAGAAAGAAATGCATCAGTACAAGAGAAAATGAGCTGGGTGCAAAAGTGGACACATATTCGGGAGGTGAGGAGATAAGGCAAGTGTGGCCACCAGATCTTCAGCACTCTATACCATGCATCAATGATGCGAATGTTGAAAGAGTCTTGCGACCCTTGCGAGGATGCTGGGACGATAATGCAGATGGGAACTGCACACCAACTACTTCAAAGAGGCACGTCCCTGATTGGATTTGATCAAATCCTGAGGTGGAAATAGGAATATGTATAGGGATATATAAGAATTTGGTAGAAATAGGTTGGAAGAAGTGGTTTGCCGAAAGAGGAGTCGGCGTTAGCAGTAAAGCAGCTTTGACTTGCAAGGGAAACCAAGCCTGCCTTACTCCCTCCCTCCACTACGGGGAAGTCCCGACTCGTGGGAGGGTAGCCTCATGGTGACAGTCATGCGAACATGAGATTCAGCACGTTATAGAAGAGCTTGTTAAAATTCCTTTTCCAGCAGGCGTTATCTGAACGTGGTAAAGTTTGATTTGGGTCACGAGATAATCTTTTGGATTACTTCAGATTGCTTATGACCTATTTTGAAAACTATTTGGTATTATTTGTTTCAGAAAATACCACTCACTATTTGGTATTTTTAATACCATTTGCATCCATAGTCAGCAGCACTGCAAACAAGCAGCATCCTTCTTTTTCACGAAGCCGGAAATTCATTCCGCCAGTCAGTAGGAGGCGGTTATCCACAGGTTACACCATTGTTGTACAAGCGGAAGGAAGCAAGTTCAACATGCTTGCTTAGGTTTGCCCCCACCAATGGCAGCAAAGGGGAGGGTTGTTTGTAGACAGGGCTACCCCATTGAAGGGCTCTGAAAAGAGCGAGGGGTGTCCTGAGCTGTCCGAAAAGGACAGTGGAACTCATAAACAAACAAACCGGAAGGGGGAATTTGGCTTGACATTCTACTCTTCTTGTTTTTTAATTAATTTTCTGTTTTGTTTTGCTGACCTGTTTGCTTGCTCTAAAGCAAATTTTGACTGCAAAATCGTAGTGCTGCGCCAATTTTTCAAAAAAGTTAGCCTGTGTGTTCAACATGCTCACTTTAGGCTATTGCAGTGGCCGACTCAGTGGTTTATTTTTGGAATTGATCGGCCATTGCACGCTCTTTCAGATGAGACCGAAGGCTAAAAATGACGTCTGATCAACCTAAAGCTGTTAAGTAAATTCCCGTTTTTGGACAGCCTGTTTGTATATGTATAATGTAGGCAGAGGCAGATGAATTTCATTGCAAGTCAGATTAGCTTGCGAGTCCAATTATAGTCATTGGCGGACTGCTAACTCATCCAGACTGAGAGAATCAGCTTTATTGGGCAGTTATAAGGGTGCGTCATCAGCGCGTGACTAATTCTGTTCGTAAGATACACCTCTGCCGGCGGTATGAAGGCAGATTGGTGATTGTGATTGGTTTATTTGTGTTGCAGAGAAATGCTTCCATTTCACTGATGATGAGTGACACCGTTGGCCCCGTATCGATTTCTTCCTTTGAATTGGCTAAATGGAAAGGGGTCTTTTTGGAGTCGCTATACAGGGTAACCATTTTGGTAATCGAGCTGTAAGCGTGCGATTTATGGAAGAAAACGTTTATTCAAACGCTCATGTTGCATGTATAGTAGTGTTCCGACCGTATTTGGGGTCCGGGAGTGGCTGCCCCACCTGGCTTAGGCCTGACCCTCCGACCCGGGACCTCCTCTCCCTGACACGATTTTTCTGGAAAGTAATTTTTGAGCAAATTTTTGCGACTGACACTGACATCGCTTGTAAAACAGCATTTTTTAGCTGTATTTGAGCCCAACCAAACTAGTAATTTTTGCCGGTTTTTATCCGAAAAATTGCCATTTTGAGCGTTTTTAGTGCCAACCCGCTCCCTGGAATTTCGACGGAGATCCCCTGGCCGGCGCCAGACCCCGTCCCCCTCTTCGGCAGATTACCTGTTACATGTATGGTTCCGGCCACATATCTGTAATCTGTATTGAAAAATGTAACAGGACATCCGCCGAAGGGAGAGGGAGTTGGGCGGTCTGGCGCCGGCTGGGGGGTCTGAGCTCAAATCATAGAGAGGGGTTTGGGCACTAAATCGCTCAGAATCGCAATTTTTCGGCTAAAAATCGTCAAAAATCTCTAATTTTGGCTTAAATACAGGTAAAAGTACTGTTTTGCAGATGAATTTGGCAATTTGCTCAAAAAATTCGGCCAAAAATCGGAGGGGTGCGGTAAATTCATCTTCCGGGGGGGGCTGGCCTAAGTCGGTTTGAGGGGCAGACTTCCGGAGTCCCTGTTACATGTATGATTGATGAAAATGCAATGTGTTCTGTGTTGTTGCGTTGTCTTGCAACATATGGGTTGGGTGGATCAGCTAAGGGTCCCAGTTTCTTATAATTACTAAAAATATTACAATTCCGTAGGATTTTAGTTTTTGGCCACACAAAACCGAAAGGTTCCATTAATGAATCCTGAAAATTTCAGCCGAATCAATAAAGAACTGACTGAGAGTACGAATTGTTTGAATGCAGGCCAAAAAATCGAAAATTGTGCTAAAATACTGGTTTCATTGGCAACGGATGGATGCAATGCGGTAAGACCAGGTGTTTCAGGCGTGTCAGGAGGTGCACCCAGGCACAGCAATCGACAAAGCAGCGCTGGACCACATAGAGGAGTTGGTGGTGCACTTATTGGTCGAGCTGATTCAGGAAGACGGACCTCTGATGAGCGTTAACGACGTGGAGCGGAAGGTGCAGAATGCTTACCCGCCGCCCATGAACAGTTGGCCGTTGACCGACGCTCACGACGCGCTCAGAGCTCACACAAAGAAGCTGCGCACCCACACAGACAAACTGCTGCCTCCTCTGGTCCATAAAATGCAACCCCTGCTTAAGGTTTGATCGATCACTTCGGCTTATTGGTGATCGGTTTTTTTTGCAGGATTGTCTGGGATACAAAATAGAAGAGAAAGTGGCCTTATTTATTGCCGCCGTGCTGTTGTACATCGCTTCCGATATCTTAAAGGTAACATTCGTAGACGTTAGCGACCACTCCTTACAATAGCGAAACTTTCGTTTTCTCTATCTATCAACAGGTAGGTATTTACGAACACATGTCACACAGGCGAACATGTGGTGCGAACGCAATTATTTGTTGTTCTTACTCAGATCAGATAGATAGATACTGTTATGCATACATGTAACATGTACGGGTTTCGGGGTCTGCCCTCACTCGAGTTAGTTCATAGACCCGCCGGGTGGGACCCCCTCACCGACACGATTTTTCGACCCTCCTCAAATTTTCCCGGCAAGTAATTTTTGAACAAATTTTTGCAATTTCAGACACAAAACTTGTCCAAATCGCCTGTAAAACAGCACTTTTTAGCTGTATTTCAGCCCAAACTAGCGATTTTTAACGATTTTTTGCGATTTTTGAGCGTTCTTTACTGTCCAACCCTCCCTAGAATTTGAGCTCAGACGCCCCGGCAGGCGCCAGCCCACCTCCAACCCCGTCACCCTTCGGCAGATGACCTGTTACATGTATGCTGCTATTGTTCGTACAGAAGAGAAGAGTGTGATTTAGAGTAGGTGAGTGTGAAGTGCCCTTTCTGTTAGCTTAGCAGTAGAATAAATCAAAACTGTACAAATAGCCTGGCTTAGTGTAGTACAGTCAGTGTAACTGCAAACCCAGCCCGAGCCGAGCTGGCTCTGTAATCGGCTGGGCAAGTGCTGAAAACAGTTTCTTTTCTGTCTAATTATTATTATACAGGTGAGTCGAGTGGTTACAGGGTAACGCGTACAATTTTTGGGCCTAACCGGTGGGGGACAACAACCCCTGTTACGGAAGGTCGGGCTATGTCTCTGTTTGTCTAACTTAACTGAAAAAAACAAAACACTCTATGTTTGGTTGTGTGCGTAAGAGAGGTGTGGTTTCAGCTGACGGGCAACTACGTCAAGAACATCCGTAGCAACCAGATAACGCTGCAGGACCTGAAGATCGCACTGCGAGCCGATCGGGTGAGGAGCGGCTAGTAGAGTAGCTAACAAAGTGCTAAGTAGACTGAGCGTGTGCGAGCTGGTAATTAGGTTAATTAGACATGGCGCTGAGTTAAGCCGGCTGGCAAGCTAGATCGTTTTGCTCGCGGCGCATCAATATTAAATGAGCCGGGCGTATGTTGAGTCGGTGCCGAGTGCGCCATTACCAGCTCTCTCTCCTTCCCTGTCTCTCCTATACAATCCTCCTCCTCTCCTCTTTGCCGCTCTACCCTAGGCTTAATTATGTTCAGCCCTTTTAAAAGACTCCTGCTCAACAATTCAAGCCACCAGGCCTTCGACGGTCTGCAGTGTCGCTGCGGCGCCGAAACCAATGTGCGTAACTGTTTTCTGCTTAGTCACTTGCCCTGATTTAAATCGCCTCTATTCACCGACCGACACCAACCTTAGTTTCGTATTAACACTGTTCAAACAAACCGAACACTGCTAAAACTTACAACGCAAACAAAGTACAAATTGGCAGCTTGTTAGCGCGATATTTTTGTGCTGCAGTGCACCCTAGCGATTAAATGAAAAACCTGAAAAAACTAATTAATGCAAGTACATTAGGGCTTCTGATCCCAGTATTACTACTGTTTTGAAACCTTTTTACTCATTTGAGATTCTTTTTTAAAGATTAGTCATGTTAGTAACCGCTAAGTCTACCCGGAACCGCGGGACGGTCAACAGACAACTGAGCCTAAGACGCTACCACCTGTGCAGCCAGTAACAGACAAGTCTGACGCTGCAAGGTGGAGCGACGCACGGGAGCAAGACGGTCATGGGCTATGAGGCGCGCCCAACTCCTCATTGGCATATAAGACGGCCGCCTCAGACGACTACAGTGTGGGTGAGAGGAGTGAGTCAGCGCGTTTAGAGGTTCAGCTGGCACACGCGCCACATGCCAGGTTACGTGCCATCGAGTCCTCTTTGCGACAAACACTAGCCGCGCCGATGGGGTGAACGTGTGTAGTCGTTTCGCTACACACGCACACGGCAGTCGGCGGCCTAACCACTCGACCAACTGTGCTGGCCATTTGGGATTCTTGCTTAGCATTACTTAAAAACTTGTCTAGATAGGTCTGGCAGAGTCTCTAAGTCTTTGCCTGTAAATATTACTCCAGTCCAACTAAAAAAGCTTACATGTGAATTTTTCAAGCCGCTGCTCTGCAATCGTAACATAGACAGTTTCTTGATAGAAATTATTTCAGATTTCTCTCACTATTGATAGCTACGCTTTCAGGTATTAATGGAAATGTTCTATCACGGAGTAGACGAAGAAGCTACCGGTCTTTCGTTCATCGCCGAGGAGTTTGTCAATCTAAAAACGCAAGAAACTTCCTACGAAAAGTGGGCAAGGTATGGTTTGACGCTCATTTATTGTGTGGCTCGGCCCATTCCGCAGGATTGGGCTCAGATTACTCTTTTCTGCCCCTCCCCGTCTGATTTTTCATAGACGCAACATTTGCGTCGTTTTTTGCAATTTTTACGCACGGAAAATTGCTAAAACTGTCTGCAAAGCAGCCATTTTTATCTTAACATTGTTTGGTCGGAAACTACGATTTTGAGCACTCTACTCCCTCTCCCCTAATTTCGACTCTGACTCCCTAATTACCTTCCTTGTTTGGCGGCCGGGCTGACCTGTTGCAGATGTGGTTCTTATTGGCTTATTACAGTCAGGCAGTTAACGCCGTTTATGGTACCGACACCATATAAGGTGCCGGTGCCATATATGGTACCGGTACCGTAGGTAGTGGTACCATATATGGTACCGTCACCATATATGGTACCCCCACCTTCGGGGCCTGTGGTGGTACCATATAAGATGCCGGTACCATATATGGTACCCCCACCTTCGCGTTTTTCCGGTACCGGTACCATATAAATGGTACCACTCCGTTCAGATTTCGTACCATATGGTAGTGGTACCATATATGGTACCACCACAGTCGCCGAACGTGGGGGCACCATATATGGTGCCGGTACCATATATGGTGATGGTACCATATATGGTGCCGGTACCATATATGGTGCCACTACCCTCGGTACCGGTACCATATATGGTACCGGCACCTTATATGGTGTGGGTACCATAAACGGCGTTAAGTGCTTGACTGTATTAGTACTAACTGCTACTACTTGATGAATCGGTCGAAATCTTTCAGAGACCTGATTCATTTCGAAACGCAGTATTTACGCGATCTCAACTTACTGGTGCACGTGTTCCGACGAGCCTTTGAACATGCCTTACCCTCCAGGTCTAAGGTACGTTGACTATAAATCAAATCTACAACTATTAGGTACTAAATTTGTTCTTCATTTGCGTCAGCGAACAAAACGTTGTGTTCGCCAAAAGAGCTGATTTATTGCGACAGGTTATCGAACTGTGTTCTAGGACCTGGACGTTGTATTCAGCAACATTCTCGAAATCCACGAACTAACTGTCAGGTACTTGAATTCTTTTTTCTACCTTTTGCTTAGTGTGTGCTGGTGATCTACAGATTCCTGCGCTCGCTTGAAGACAGTGTTGAGATGGCGGACGCGCCTTGGGTTGGAAGTGCCTTTTGGGACGTGTGTGAAGGTAGACTGACTGACCCACCAACAAAACAACCAACTTTACCTAATGCTTTCAGGGAACGAGTTCGATGTCTATATAAAGTACGCCCACGATGTATTGAAGCCTTTATGTCTGGAAACCATTTACACTCTGCTCGAACAAACTCCGATTCGAAAGAGAATCGAGGTATATTAGGGGCCATAAATTACGGATAGATTGGAACTAACAGTAGAGTGGCTGTTTTCACCCACCCGGAAAACTGCCATTTTTAACTTGTTTTGGATGCCTCCATAAGAGCGACAGCTTCAGTCTGCCAGTGATACCGTGTAGAAGTGCGGGCCGGAGTTGGGGTAGCGAAGGTTTGCCTGCCCGGGAGGTTTCGCCTATGTGGCAATGCAACATTTCAAAAAGCTCCAAAACGCCTGGAAATGCCTTTTTGCACGTTTTGTTTAACATTAAAGCTAAAAACTGCAATTTTAAGCAGTCATTTAACGTTGATGAGGTAAGAAGCAAGCATAAAACGACAAAAATGAATGGACCCCCATTGCACATTATGTACATGTGTTTTTTTTTGTTTGCACCTTATACTAGTACTTGTATTTTCGGGTGCGGGGTCCAGAATCTGTCTCGGGGTAAGGAGGGCAGGACGTTTCTAACTAAGCTTCAATTATGGTGTGCGTGCGTGCGTTAGTTGCATATTGCAAATAAGCAAAGTTGCAGTCGCGCGGAAGTGGCTTTTTGCTGGCTGTGAAGTACGTCTTACCCAAACTGCTACACGGGCCCATTGTGCATTGCTACGAGTATTTCGATTATCTCCAGGTAATTCTTATCTACAATAAATTAGCCAGCTACCTAGATACAAGGGAGATTACTCTATGGCAGGTGCTACAAAGACTGGCTGAGTCAGAGACAGACCGCGAAGATCTGCGCAACTGCCAGAGTCAGATGGTGATACTGAAGTCGCAGCTAGAGAACGAGTGTTCCTACGCTACCAAGAAGAACATAATCAGGTAGAGTGGTTTGAGCGGTCTAGGGCACTGTTGGTGGTTGTTTTAGTCAGTTCAATTACCGGGGGGCGCAGGCGGCCGGCAGTCACGGACACCAACTGTCCAAGATGCAGCAGATTCAGAAGAACATCGATGGCTGGGAGGGAAGGGACATCGGCTACAGTTGTACTGAGTTTATTAGAGGTGCGTCCATACCTGCTACTAACTTGCCTTTTTCACCACTGTCCGTTTAATTTGACCAGGTTTAAATAAGACTATTTTTTTCGAAAGTTTCTCGTTCGGCCGTTTGGTACTTTCTTTTGTGGACTTGCGTTGCGTTGCGTTCGTACAGCTCCTCAGACCGAAACCGGCTTTCCGGCCAGTCGATCGTTCTCTATTGGTCTCAATAGCCGGGTAAGATTGTTTGGGTATGAGCAACTGGCCACGGACCGGACCACTAAGCATTCGTGCTTCCCAAAGAAATGAAAAACTGCTCTAAAATTACCGATTCGCCTTATGAAACGGCGTAACGGCCGAGCAGAGGTTCGGCCTGCGAGGGATAGCGCTAAGGCCCAATAATGATAAAATCATTGGATAGTACCGAAACTGTGTCGACCTACATTACCGGAAGTGCGGGATGAGGTCTGGAGGTCATCTCTGGGAGTCCAAAAAGTAAAAAATGCCTATTTTGCCTCAAAAAATTTTCCCTCCCAAGGGTGGGCAGGGGTATCATTGGCCGAGAGGGGGACTGGTAAACACCGAGGCCTTTTTGGCAGGATGGTAATTCCCCCGCATATCGAACCAGATCGAACCCCAGGCCCATGTGTGTGTCAACTAAGAGAGACTGAAGTTTTTTCAATCATCAGTCTAACTCTAATACTTGTTATAGCAGTTGTTTTCAGAGGGAATGTTGGGCAAAGTGCGTTACAAGGATTCGATCAAGATCGGAGTGGGACTCACTCTCAGCGGTAAGTTGTGTGTAGGCTGGGCGGAAAGAAAACTAACTGAAGAGAGAGGTGTGCAGATACGTTGCGAGCGCGCGGCAAGTTGATGATGACGGAGCGGTACGTCTTTCTCTTCGACAATCTAATCGTGCTGTGCAAACTGATCACCCGGAAGGGCTCGGGCACCGGCGCCGGACCGGAGTACAAACTGAAGGAGAAACTGGCTCTCAGGAAAACTGACGTCATCGACAGGGAAGACACCGAAGGTCTGCCTTTCCTACCCCTCAGCATGTATAGAAATGGAAATACAGGGTGTCTCAAAAAAAATGATCACATTTCTTTTTACTGCCATTTCCGCAAATGTTGACCAAATAGGCTGAAATTTGGACTATAGGTGCCAAAAGTCGGGGAATTTTATGTGTTAAAGTTTGGTGCACTAGGCTTGACTCATTCCCGAGAAATTTCAAAAAAAGTGAAATTTGTTAAATCAATAGTGAAAGCCGGTCACCGAAAAAATGATCACATTTCTTTTCACTGCCATTTCCGCAAATTTTGACCAAATAGGCTGAAATTTGGACCATAGGTGGCACAATTCGGGGAATTTTATGTGTTAAAGTTTGGTGCACTGGGCTTGACTCATTCCCCAGAAATTTCAAAAAAAGTGAAATTTGGTTATTTCAATAGCGAAAGCCGGTCACTGAAAAAACGTTACATTACATTATCGCCTAAACTCTAACGATAGCGTTGGAGTTCATGCGTCAACTTTTTACACACGAATTACCCTGAACTTCTGCGTTTACACTCCAAATTTCATCCAATTCCGACAAAAATTAGAAAAGATACAGGAAAAGGAAATGTTTACATTTTTCGTGACCGGCTTTCACTATTGAAATAACCAAATTTCACTTTTTTTGAAATTTCTGGGGAATGAGTCAAGCCAAGTGCACCAAACTTTAACACAGAAAATTCCCCGAATTGTGCCACCTATGGTCCAAATTTCAGCCTATTTGGTCAAAATTTGCGGAAATGGCAGTAAAAGAAATGTGATCATTTTTTCGGTGACCGGCTTTCACTATTGAAATTACCAAATTTCACTTTTTTTGAAATTTCTGGGGAATGAGTCAAGCTTAGTGCACCAAACTTTAACACATAAAATTCCCCGAATTTTGGCACCTATGTTCCAAATTTCAGCCTGTTTGGTCAAAATTTGCGGAAATGGCAGTAAAAAGAAATGTGATCATTTTTTTTGAGACACCCTGTAGATAGTTTGCTTAAATTTGACGGTCAGGCAGTTAGACTTAATGCCGTTTGTGGTGCCGGTACCATAAACGGCGTGAAGTGCCCGACTGTTTGATGCAAAACAGTTCAAAATAGCTTGTTTTACTGACTGTCCATTGTAATGCTACTTGAGTTGTTCTCTTTCCCATTCTAATGAATGTTTGACTGTCTGACAGAACATGGGCACACTGATTATGCGTCTTCAGTCAGTGGTAGGAGTTTCAGATTTGCACCACTGGTTGGAGCTGCGGACGCGCGAACGCCCCGACGAACCGCCCCTCATTCTGCTGGCCAGAAATGCAGAAGAGAAGCAGGTTTGGATGGCGGCACTGGTTATGCTGCAGACCAAAAAGTTAGCTCTCTTTTTTCTTGTCTCTTGCTTGTTTGCAGACAGTTTTTTCTTTCTCAAATCCTGGCAAGTCAAATAGTGTGATTGATAAAAGAAACTACAGTTGGTTAGGTTGTTGTTTTTTGTTAAAAGTTATCTAGTTAATTAATCGAATATTTACTAATAAATCTGCGTGGTATGCTGAAAATGGAACCGCCCTCAGCAAGTATAGCTAAGCAACGATACTTCAGCATGCTCGACCGGATGTTGGATTCGTTTCTGAAAGAAGAAGAAAAACGCATTCCTCTCATCTTGCCCCCTATTGAAATCTACAGGTATGCATCTTTCTGGCAGTAGTAGTACTGGCAGACAGGCACTTGGCGCTGCGCCATACGTGTGCGTGGGGGGTGCCCAGGGAGGGAGGTCGAAAATATAAATCTACTAAACGTTGCTTGAGGCTGCTAGAAAGCCTCCAGATTGCAAATCCGGTTTTTAGGCAGTTTCTGTCAAAAACTCAACTTTAACTAGAAGGTTTTGAATTTTAAGTGAAATTTCTGAATTTCCCGCCAAATTTTTAATTTTGCGCTAAAACTGAGCACTTCGCCAGGCATACATGGAGACCTGGCCGTGCCCCTCTGAGCTGGGGACCATGCACATGTATGCTTGGCGCCGTTTACGGTGCTGTCGTTTACATTCGGGGACAGTGGTGGTACCTACAGTATGGTACCCCTGCCCATGGCCATCGGTGCCGGTACCGTACATGGCGCCAGTACCATAAACGGCGTCAAGTGTCTGACTGTTCTAGGCTAGGCCTTAACTTTTTAATTTCTGATGAATTCAGGTTCTCAGAGCCGGATTCAGACGAGAACATAGTGTTCGAGGACTACACATCCAGCAGCGGCATTCCTGTGGTCAAAGCTGGCACCGTGCTCAAGCTGGTTGAGCGCCTCACCTACCATCTGTAAGCTTTTATTCCTTCTCATTCTTATTTCTTCTCCTGTACTGTATGCTACTGTTTCGTTGGTTTATAATACGCTGGTGCCAGGATAGTCGGTTGTTGTGTAGACAGCCGACTTGTGCGGGTGAAATCTGAAGTGGCGTGTGTTCAGGTACACGGACAGTAAGTTCATCCGCACCTTTCTCACCACGTACCGGTCGTTCTGCTCTCCGATGGAGCTGCTGAACCTTCTGGTGGAGCGGTTTGAAATGCCTCTGGTCAGTGCCGATGACGTGGCCGTCTCCACCACCCCCAAGAACGGACCGCTCTCTCCTACAGAATCGGAATTGCTCAGTCCCTTGGTAGAGCAGAGCATTCAACGCTTCAAGAAGGAGTACATGAACCCTATTCAAATGAGGTACCTACACTTCCCTTTTTAAACTTTTCCGCCTGTTTCTCTACATATTCTACCTATTTCATTTTAACTCTGTCAGTACAGACAATCAAGGCTAAATAATCTAAGACTGACTTTTTGAAATCATAACGAACGGGAAAGTAGACACAGCAGTAGGCCATGCACGACAACTTTGGAGATATGGACATACAGTAGACTGGGGGCCTCGGTGGCTCACCCTTTCCCCTCGCGGCCGATGCCCCCTTACTAGAAGTTTTTTGGAGGTCGGCCTGCCCTCTTCGTCACCGCTACACATGTAACAGGTCGTACCCGGAGGAAGGGTGGGTTTGCCTGCCAGGTCGGTTTCGCCTAGAGAGGGGTTCCAGAATCTCAAAAAGCTCCAAGAGGTCTGGAAATGTGTTGGCACGTTTTATCAGTCAAATAACGTAGCTAAAAACAAGCATAGCTTGACAAAAAAGGCTTCTAAAAACACCGATTTGCCTTAAATATCAGGAGCGGAATTCAGTTGTCAAAGGTATTTTAAGCTAAAAATTAATGATTTCTGAGCCAGTTTGTCAGTCCTGACTTCAGCTACTACGTAGTACCAGTATTTTCGGAGAGTGGGGCGGCCTTTCTAGCTAGGGTGTAGAAGTAAGAGTGAGTGTGTGTCTAGAGTGCTGGTGATAGTGAGACACTGGGTGGTGCGTCACTGGTACGACTTCGAGCAGAACCAGGAGTTGCTGCAGAAGCTGTTGGACTTCCTCGACTCCCTGCACAGCAACCTGCTCAGACGCTGCGTGCAGTCGATTCAGTCCAACATAGAGCGCATGTCCCGTCCCATGACTGCCGAGGAGGAGGAGTTCCGACGCAAAAACAGAGACGACATCGAGGCCTACGGACCCAAACCTCCCTTGGTACTTTTACTGTCTTCCATAAGCACTGAACACTTGCAACGGGATAATGCACTTAGAGATAATGTATAATCTTGTCTTTGTTGTACTCAGATTTCTAGGGCTGGAAAGGAAGGAATGCGATAATTAAATGGTGTCTGTACTTGTTATCGGGGTTTTCCCCGGCCGGTAAGGAAAACGCAAGGCCCCCAGATCGTGGCACGCCTCCGGTTTTTCTGGGAAGCAACTTTTGACCAATTTTTTGAAATTTTTTTACAATTTCAAGTTCAAGCCAACTTTTGCTAGAATTGCCTGTAAAACCTGCTTTATTTAGCTGTATTTCAGCTCAAATTAACGCTCCTAAGCCATTTTTAGCGATTCTTTTTTGCCCCTAATTGGAGCTGGATCTCCTGTTTTATGCAGTTTTGACTGCTTGGTTCAAAACACCACCGTTTGAATAAATGTAAACAAACAAAACCGTCATAGTTGGGCTTGTGTGTGAAGGTATCGACAAAACTTCGACTTCAACAAAAAGCGAACTAATGTTATCACAACGCAACTGCATCAAGGGGTACGATACATATTATAATACATGACATTGGATAGATCACCGATACATACGCAGTGTTCGTGCGGGACCTGGAAAGTCAGAGAGTCATGGAAAAGTCAGGGAATTTAAAAAAATCAGGGAAAAGTCAGGGAATTTGGTGTCTGATCAGGGAAAAATACGATAGCAGCATAAACATCTCACCGCCAAATGGTCCTGTCAGAACTTTACACAGCACCCTTTTGAAGATCGGTCTTCTGACTTTATATACTACTACTTAAACCGGAAATTTACCCTCTGAATACCGTTTAAATGCGTTTTACAAAGCCAATTATGTAAAATTTTCTCAGATTGGTTGCAGTTTCCCATGGTTGGTCAGGGAATTTTGAATTTGGTCATGGAAAGGTCAGGGAATTTTGCTATACAAAAGCCGCACGAACCCTGATACGAGAAATCAATTACCTTTCTATTCAGTACATACTCCCTCCTTGCGCTAATAATTGTAATAATAACATCTGTAGTGCGTGTATTTCAGCCAGTGTGGCATCTGACGGAGCCAGGAGACGTAGAGAACTACGATTTGCTGACGCTGCACCCGCTGGAAATCGGACGACAGGTAACGTTGCTGGAGTCGGACCTGTACCGAGCGGTCAAACCGGTGGAATTGGTGGGTGCCGCCTGGACCAAGAAAGACAAAGACACTCGGTCGCCTCAGCTGCTCAAACTGACCAAACACTCCAATAACGTAAGAACTATTGTAGTGGCTCACTGGTTATCTCCCTGCCTTGTGTTACGGGCCCCGGCATCCGCAGTGGTTCTTGGTAGGTTCGAAACCAGTCTGACTGAAAATAGACGACGCAAAGCCCAACTCAGACCACCGAAAGTCAGTAAAGTAGATAAGTGGGTGGGTACCATATCGAATGGGAAGCTAAGGTAGTCTGTGCGCAGGGCCGGTCCTCGAGACACAGAATGCGCCTCGACCGAGGGCCACCGGCCGGCAGGGCGACAAGAACCCCAATACCAGTTGGCACTCAAATTGTAAGCAAGAGCATACATGTAGTTGGGGGGGGTTTCTGAAACCCTATTTTGGGTCAAAAACTGGTAAATTTCAGGGTTTCAATACTTATAAACCGTAACTTAGGATTTCAAAAGCCCTAAATAGGGTTCCGGAACCCAAATTTGTGTTTCTGAAACTCAAATTAGGGTTTCTGAAGCCCTAAATAGGGTTCCGGAACCCTAATCTGGGTCTCTGAGAGCCTAAACAGGGTTTCTTGAGCCCAAAATAGGGTTCTGTAACCCTAATTTGGGTCCCTGAAACCCTAAATAGGGTTCCGGAACCCTAATTTGGGTCTCTGAAACTCTAATTAGGGTTTCTGAAGCCCTAAATAGGGTTCGGGAACCCTAATTTGGGTCTCTGAAACCCTAATTAGGGTTTCTGAAGCGCTAAATAGGGTTCCGGAGCCCTAATTTCCGTTTCTGGCGGCCCAAAATAGGGTTCCGGAACCCTAATTTGGGTTTCAGAGACCCAAAACAGGGTTTTGGAACTATAATTAGGGTTTCAAAAGCTGTAAATAGGGTTTCAGAGGCCCTTAATAGGGTTCCAGAACTCTAATTTAGGTCTCAGAAACCCTAAACGGGGTTTCAGAGCCCTAATTTGGCTTTCAAAATTTCTAAATAGGGTTCCAGAAATACACTTTAGCTGTATTATGTCGAATAAAATAGAGCTTTTTTAGCGCGTTTTAAAGCAAAATACAGTTTTTTTTGCATGTTTTTAATAAAAAATAGGATTTTCTGCACGTTTTAAAACAATAAATAGGGTTTTAAAGGGCATTTTTGCACTTCTGACAGGATTTTTACCGGATTTTTAGTCCTCAAAACCCTGTTTTGAGCCCAAAAAAGGTCGCTGAAACCCACTTTTCGACACCAAAAAAAGGTCGCTGAAACCCCCTTTGGAAATAGTGCTGAAACCCTATTTGGGATCTGAAACCCCCCCCCCCCGCCGAAAACCCAGCTACATGTATAAGCAAGAGTACGAGATTAGCTTGTAAGATAAGGTGGTTGTAGATAACGTTCTGGCTAGAAAAGTGCATAGTGGAGACGCAGAACCTGGAGGAGCGAGTGGCGCTGCTGAGCAGGATGCTGGAGATAATGACCGTCTTTGAGGAGTCCAACAACTTCAACGGACTGATGGAGTTCTACAGTGCCCTCAACTCGGCTGCCGTCTACCGCTTGCACTGGACCTGGGCCGTTAGTTTCTTTTCTTCTTTCTCTTTCACCAGCCAGTCCGTATATGGAGTTGGTTTTTAGCGGCTGGACAAAGAAAAGCGCGAGGCCTACCAGCGCTTCAAAGACCTGATAGGCGGTGGCCACGGCAAAAAGTACAAGGAGCGACTGAAACAGATCAATCCTCCTTGCGTGCCTTTCTTTGGTAGGTCTCTCTCCACTACTTGACCCTCTGTTACGTGTTTGGTCTTTTAAAGCTTACAAAAGAATATACTACAGGATTTCCAAAAATGGCATTTCTTATTGTGGCCGCTTTCAAAAATCTTGAACGAATAAGCAGAAATTTAGAAGATACAATGTAGGTACCAAAATTCAGGATTGTGGTTTGGTGCTCTAGGCTTATCCCAATCCTGAGAATTGAAGAATTTGTGAAATTTTGGCAATTTCAATACTCTGTACCTATAGACAAGAAATTGTTCTTTTATATATATTTCCTCAAATTTTCACCGAATAACTTGAAATGTACTGTGTATATACAGTATATGTGAAAGAAAATGGAAAATTTCACACATCAAGATTGAGTCAGTCTTGTTAAACTGAAGAATTTCATTAGCAGTGTTGCCAAACAGTAGATAATGCTGTTCTTGCCGCCAGGTCGATATAAGAATATAGAAGAGTAAGCTATAAAGATGGGACTGTAAAAAGGCGGTTTCCTTCTTCAGGCCACTACCTATCAACGATCTTCTTTCTGGACGAGGGCAACCCGACCTTTTTCAACGACCCCGACCTCAACGACACGCCGCAGTCGGACACGGTGTCTGTGTGCACGCAGAGTCAGCCGTTGGTCTCCTTCTATAAGTGTCGCAAGATAGCTACCGTAATCTCGGAGATTCAGATGTACCAGAACCAGCCGTACGCGCTGAAAGTGGAAGAGTCGATTCGGGTAAGTTATTCTTTCTCATTCTCCTCAGTCGGACCACCCACCCACCGCACGGCTGCTCTTCCATTAGTTCGATTGGGAGGAGAGGGTCGTTGCTGCCGATTCAGACCGTCTTATCTGCGCCTTTTTGCGCGTCTGTCTCAGAGTGAGCCATCACTCACTGACCGCTTTCTCTCTCTCTCTGTCTGCCGTAAAATTTGGCACGTCGCCCACGAGCGTCCCTGACACTGCCAGCTTCTGTCTCTTTCATGAGTGGCTTAGAACTTTTTTTTGCTTTTCCATCGATCCTACGTTTATCTTTGAGTATTCAGAACAAGCTTGCGACAAATAGGACATATGCATTTGCGGGGCGACCTTTGGCGTGGTGTGGCGTCGGCAGGCTGGTCTGAACTTAAATTTGTTAAAATTGCAAGTTTAAGCCAAAATCTGATCTCAAATACAGATGCTGTTTTACAGGCAATTTTTTATCCTAGTGTATAAACGTATAGACTATAAACAATCGTAAAAATTTGCTTAAGATTATTTGTCAGGAAAATCGGCGGCCGGGCTGTCAAAAAATTGTCTGTGGTCCCGATCAGGGTTCCGGCCTTTGTCGGGTGGTAGCAGAGACTACCCGTCGCAAATTTTGACTACTTTTTGGAGAAATCGACGTAAATCGAGAAACCTAAAAACTCGTAGGCCTTTCTTTCCGGCCCACGTCTCTGTCGGGGGCGCGGCGGCTGCGCTGACTGTTCGAAATGCGCTCTAATTATCGAACAAGGAAGGTTTAGGCGAGTGGGAGTTTGGCCGGGTGCCAACGATCGGGCTGTCTTTATTGCATTTAACATTAGCTGGCGGCGGGGGCGCAGTGGAGCGGTCCGATTGAAACCGGTCAGTCAGTCAGTAGTAGACTGGGAGGTAGTAAAAGGAGCGGCCAGGTATGAGGGTTGCCGACAGCTGTTGGCTCTAATTCGATCCATTGTTTCTTGCGCAAGTCCTCCGGCGGCTCGCTTCAAAGGGCTGCGCGCCCCCGCACGCACACCTTATGGCCGGGCAAACAGCCCCGGGCAGTATTATTTAAAATCGGAACCGCTTCCGCCGGAACAAACAGCTCGCCGCGCTACAACGCACCACCTGTCTGTCCTGCCCTGCCTGAATGGTGAGCTGGAGAGAGACTGATAGAAGAAAGAATGGCGCGCGTGGGAACGGAAACAGCCGTGCTTTGTTCTTTTTGGCTTTTTACTCACGGCCGCTTGCTGGGGGGCAAAGCTATTTATATACCTAGAGTCTACTACACAAATTGGAAAAGCTCTTCCTTCGTGGGCTTCAGTTTGAGACAAAATCTGAAGTAGCTAGCAGACAGATCGGCTAGCATTTTGGCTAAGGCGAGGGGTGGTAAATCTTCAAATCCTGACGGGGGCTGAGGGGACAGCGGCGCTGAGGGGGTTTGAGCGGATAGTAAGCCAAAATGTCCGATTTTTCCCTAAAATCAAGGTTTCTAGGCTTATTTTTCCCTAAAGTAGCTTAAAATAAGCTATTCTGAACTGATTTGCACCTATTCTAGGCATACCTTTATCATAATTTTCTATACAAAACTCTTCCAAAAATCCTAAGGCGGGTAACGGCGGCCTGAGGGGTGGGTCAGAGACTGAGGGAGGTTAACCCCCCCCCTTTTTTTTTTCCCCATGCCTGCTTGCAGATAAAAAGCGGTTGTCAGCCTGACCATAAAGATCTAATTTATGTATAAGTGAAGCGTCCCGGCCAGGTTTATGAAAGGGCAAAATTTTGCGGTAGGCCAGAAAAGTTTGAAAAACTGTTCTTCAAATATCTATTTTGAACCGCAATTATACAGGTTTTCTGCGTTTCTATCGATTTTTTCTTCACACCGTTACAAAATGTGCATCGCTAAGTGTACTACAGTCTGGAATAGATGTGGACCTAAGAGAAGCTAGATAAAAATCGAGAGTGTAGGGTAGGCCAATTAGTCAAAGTTGGCAGGCAGGGTCAGTCAGTGAGTGCGAGGTCGGTGTCCGATTTCCAAGCCACTGACTGAGGCGTAATAGAGTGTGAACGGCGAGTGGCCACGCCTCCGCGGTCATTCATCATCGGCCACTTGACGGAGCCGTAGCAACTGAGCTCTCTAAGCCTTTCTGTCACAGACGTGCTGGGCGGGCGGCCCAGCTCCTCTCTCTCACTCTCACTCTCTCTCTTCTCTGCTCTGCGCTTGTTGTTGTTTCCGGTTAGCTCCGCTGTTTACGACCGATCACTACTAGCTCAGTTTCTTCGCGAATCTAATCTTCTCTCTCTCTCTCTTCCGATTCGAACGCAGCGAGCCAATGGTGCGAATTATTCGGGCCTTCAAGGTAGGAGGAGAAGGAGGAGTGGCTTAGGCTATCTATTCAGGAGTGTGTTTGCTCGCTGAGCGGCGCGGCGATAACAAGCTTGCTCAGTCGGCGCGTCGCCCTCCCACGCTTGGCTGGAGCCGTGTATGTATGTAGTTAGTAGCTGAATAATTTGGCGAACGGCATGCCGCTCGAGTGGAATGTGGTTGCCCTAGGAACCGAGGACGCACCGCTCATTGAGAGTTCGCGAAACCCAACGATCTATAGGTTGTGTAAGCACGCAGTCGGTGGGATGAGGAACAAGTGGCGAGCTCTGACGCTTAGACTGGTAGGCTTGTTTTGGTTCTGATTCACACCACTGTGTCGTCTGTCATGTGCGCGCTGTCCAATTGATTGGACATGTAGTATGTACGTATGTATATGAGGCTTGTACGTGCGATCAAACTGGGCTCAGAAATCATTCTATATTGTTGGCCGCTTAAATGGCGTTTGCTAACCGAATTTGGCGTTGGATTTAGAACAAATAGGTGTTTTAGAAGCTCTTTATACGTCGTTTTATGTTTGTTCTTAGTGCTTAAACGCTTTTTACTGCTAAAAAGAGTAAGCCTCATTATCAAACAAAAAAGCGTGCTAAAAACGCATTTCCAGGCGCTTTGGAGCTATTTGAAATTTTGGACCTCCTCCGTGGGACCACCACCTGACATACAAAAGTCCCTGACAGCGCGAACAAAATACAGAATTTTCTTTGCTATAAAGGTGGGGTTGAATGTAAACGTGTAATTGCGTTCTTGTTTTTTTTAAAATATGCTCATTTATTGTAAGTGCTGCGCTTAGCTTCTACGTTTTCGTGGGCATGTGGAACAGATAAGAACAATCAGAAAGTGAAACGTAGATTTTTTTCGCGGACATATTTTTTAAAAACAACAGCAATTAGACTTTAAAATTGAACCGCACCTTTCTAAATCAAAGAATATTCTGCCTTTTGTTGGCACTGGTAGGCCTAGAACCATAAAACGTATAAACCAATGTGTCAGTGTCAAGCGCCTTTACTTCCTGGTGGCGCAGTTTGATTTTTCTTCTCGAAAGGCCACTTTATCTGCCGGCGACGGCGCTGCGTGGGCGACCTGCGGCCGGCCGGCCGAGCGGCCATTCAGCGAGTGTTGTGTGAATGGGAGTGTTGTGTCTGCCAGTCGATAGGGGATGGCATGGCGCAACCGATTCGGCCGGCCGGCCGGCTTCGTGCCAGCTGCGCATCGCTTGAATGGCATTTCCGGTGGCCGCCTGTCACTCAATAGATGGCGTTACAACCGTGCGCGCGCTCCCGCCCGCCACCCGCCCGCCATCCGCTGTTGTTGCTGCTTGTCTGTCGGTCGGTCGGCGCTGCTTGCTCGCCTGACCGAATGCATAGAGAGCGCACCGGTTCATTCATCTTCACCCGGAAGTTGCAGCTGAATCGGCTTTGGCACGTCGGCGCCCGCTGTGATGCTGTGTCTTAAATTGGAGGTAGTTAATTGCCTCCCACCTGAAAATCGACACTTCTGCTCGCTCGATGCTTGGCTGGTTGAATTTAAATTATTATTATTATAGCTGCCCGGCTTTTGTGCAAGCCTAATTTATGGCCTGCTGCTATGGTAGTTGCGTGTAGTCACGGGTTACTAGGCTACGGTAGTTAGGGGCCGACTGAATGGACGCTCGCTGCTCATTCATAACTCCTAGAGGCCGTGGCTTCGATTGATGCTCTAAAGTAAAGTGAGGCCCGCACGCCGCTAAAGTATGCTAGAAATTTAGCGGCAGATAATAGCAAATCGGCTATTTTCTTCTAAATCTAAACTGTTTACATGTACCAGTGGGTCTGCCCATAACCCCGGACCGGAACCCCCTGCAGCTATTTTTCCAACCCCTCCTTTTTTCTGGAAAAGCGATTTTTTGCCAATTTTTTAACTCTTAAACCTGCCAAATTGAAGCTTATTTCATTAAAAATACACTCGAAAAAGCTCGATAGATTCAAGCGGCGCGCATGTAGCATGAGTGCGATGCAATGGTACCAATTTGGATTTAGAATGTGTCCTATGTTATGGCAGCCACACAGTACCTAAGGAGAACGTTGTTTCAGCACTTCTTCGAGTCGCTGAATCCACTGAAGGACTTCGGAGAAAACAAGAACTCACTGGAGCAGTATCTCTACGACAAATCGCTGGAGATTGAGCCGAAGGACTGCACCGATAAATTACCTATCTTTGTAAGAACTGAGCGCTATTGTTTTTGGAGTGATGGACGGCCTCCATATGCCCGCGCCACTACACCTGCTCTATCTCTCTCTCTCTCTCTCACTGCTCTCTGCTTGCAGGCGCCGAAGCGAGGGCCCGCGCAACTGAAGTCGCCCGGACTCAAGCCCTCCAGCTCCAAGATGCGCGTGCACACCATCAAGAACATGGGTCTGGTCGGACCGCTCAAGGACTCCAACTCCAACCTCTGGCCACCCGACGACGACAGATTGTAAGTGCTCTCTCTCTCTCTTTTTTTCTCACCTTTATGCTCCCCTCAACACGCAATCGTTAAAGATTGTCTTAAAAACGTCGTTAAAAATTGCCTTAAAAACATCGTTAAATACTGTCTTAAAAAGCTCGTTAAAAATTGTCTTAAAAACGGGAGCAGAGCAACTGTTAGAATCGGCCAGCACGTAATAATCAGTGTTCTTTGCAGCAAAGACAAACCGTCTTCGCCGAAAGAAGCCAATTTTGGTATTGTCGAACTTCGCTCAGGTACGTCAACGTTCACTGTTTCGTGCCAAGTTTTTAGATGCCTCTGCCAACGGTTTGGGTGCGTCCACTAGTCTAAAATGCGACCTACTTACGTACGGTCGACCTGCTGCTGTTGCTATTCCTGATAGTAAGTAGACCCGTCCTGCTCACATACAGCTGCTTTCTTTCATGCGCTTCTTTTTGTCTCAATTCTATGCACTGCCTGGGGCTTAGGTGACAGGTCATTCTGTGAAATGGAAAAAGCGTCCAATTTTAGTATAAACAGCCCTACTCTATGCGCAATTTCCATTTTAAAGCGACCAAAGCATTACGCCTGTCTTTCCTACTGCGTCTACCTTCTGCTTTCGGGTGTTTTTGACATTAGAGTGCCAACAATACCGCAAAATCCAATCCCAATGCCAGGACAGCCCCAATTCTGGCTAGTTCAGCTGGCACAAAAATCCCAATTCAGTGAACATACATCCTGTATAAGTAGAAATGAGAAAAAATAGCATTAAAATTCACAGTTGTTAGGGTCAAAAATTTTAAAAAACCTATACTTTTATATTTTTTGAAAAATCAATATGCAAATTAAGGCAAAAAGTGGGAAAATTCACGTACATACATGCAATTTTTTGTAAATTCTTTGGAAGCAGCCAGTATTTTATCTAGCAACCTGCATAATACTTCTTTTGCATGGAGCCTAACAGCGACTGCTTAAGAAATCCTTCCTTAGGTTCACCTAGAAGTGCGTCTAAAGACAATTTTCGGTGAATTATGCAGTTATAGGCAGTGTTTAGACCTGTATTGGCGTTTTCGAACAGGTTTCTTAACTGACTTTGAGGTGCAAAAGTGGAAAATTTGTTGTAAGTCCCTGTACTGGCATGCTGGACCCCTTTAAGACGATTTCAAAAAAATCGTTTAATCCAAAAAAAGCAAAACTTTTTGGCCTTAAAAAATTTTTAACAACTGTGTTAAAATTAGAAATAGAACTAATTACTGGTGTGCTACTTGGAATCCGTCGGCCACTAATAAAGCTATTATCTGTTAACTTTTGTTGGTGGAAAATGGCTTCCTGCAGCTAATTGCGGATCGAACTTTTCGAGATACACAGAGCCCAATACAGTTGGCACTCTAATAAAAGGATTACTGTAGACTGTAAGCAGTTGTGTTCAGGTCAAAGTCCACGTTACGTGCGGGACGTGCCAGAGCCGTGGAGCGAGTCGGCAGTAGGAGGAGGAGGAGGGAGACCGCTCTCACCGCAGCCGGGTGAGCGCGCCCGAACGCCTCCCGTGCGACCGTCGACGGCGCACCCCCAGAGCTCCTCCAGCAGTCCCCCCAACGGTACCCTGGGCGGCGGCAGCCTCACCGCACCGCCGCTGCCCCCCAGGAAGGTCAAGAGTCCGATGCCGCCGGTCAGACGACCCTCCACTAGTGCCGGTCACTCCCCAAGGAGTCCGCTCAGTCCTCTCCAGCCCAGACCTGGTATATACTTGTTTAATACTTGATTAAAAGTAATTAATTAATTAATTAAAACTTCAGCGTCGCCGCCGACCAGTTTCCCGTTCCCGCCGATTTGTTCGCCTTCGGTAAGTGGAAGCCGAGCGGCGCCTGCGGTCTGTGACGGGGCGGTGGCTCCTCCCGCGCCTGCCATCCCTCCTCGCAAGCCGAGCACCCCTCCGAGACACCAGCCACTGCCCCCTCCACTCAGTCCCACTACTTTTGAGGCGATCAGTGGCATCGGCAGACCCAACAGTCCCTCGCTCTCCTCCAACAACTCTCCTGCACCCAGACCGCCGCCTCTGCCGCCCAAACGAGTCAACAAGCCGGTCAAAGCTCCGCCCAGACCTCCCAAAAGGTCGGTTTTTCTCTTTCTCTTCATTGGTTACCGTACATACAGTACTAGGCATACTTGGGTGTTACCCCCTCGGCCGGCCGGACATTCCTCATACCCCACCTCGGAGACCTCCAGATTTTTCAGGGCCATGTATGGTACTAGGGATGTCGAAAGAAATAAAGCCCTGCTAGCTAGAAAGGCCAATGCATCTGCTGAGACCATACATTAGCAAAGGGGTCTGCCCCACCCAGAAACCCCAAATTGGTGGATTGCGCCTCCCCTGAGACGATTTTTCTCACTCCAACGTCCGATTTCTGTAAGTAGTTTTTCAGCAAGTTTTTGCGATTTTTTAGAATTTGAGACAAAAATTGCCTGCAAAAGAACACCTTCTAGCTGTATTTGAGCCCAAATTAACGCGTTTTACTCTGTTTAGCAGCAATTTGCTATTTTCGAGCGTTTGTTACTGTTACTGCCCTTTCCCCTCCCCTCGAATCTTAGCTCTGACCCCTCCCCTAAAGGCGGGTGACTGCCCCAGTACTGACAAACTGGCTCAGAAATCACTAATTTTTAACTTAAATTATCTGTTGGTAATGGAATTCAGCGTTTCTGGTGCTGTTGTTCAAGAAATATTGGTTTTTATAGAAGCCCATCGTGCCATTTTAGTTGTTACACAGATGTTTAACTGCTTAGAAACTGCAATTTTATCTTTATTATTAATTAAAGGTTGCTAGAAACGCATTTCCAGGCGTTTGGGAGCTTTTATAAAATTTTGGACCCTTCCTCCTCTCTTGTTCTGACAGACAACAGTTGGTTGCGCACCTTGTCAACAGATTTGATAGAAAACGGAGGGATACAGTGGTTGTACTAGTAAATATGTGATCGGTCGGTTGCAGACACCAGCGCCGGTCGACGAACGAATCGCTGGACTCGAGTGTGTCGCCGCTGTCGCAGAGCGAACCGACTCCGCCGCCGTTGCCGCCGAAAACTTACAAATCGAAACGAAACGACGCAACCAGGTGATGACCGGTTGGACAGAAGTTACGGACGGACCGACCGATACCTCAGCAGCCGACCTGCTAATACACTAGTTGTGCCGAGCCGAGTACACACACTAGAGCTGGGTTGTTGTTTGGTGCTTACTCTGTGATACTTTATATATTACCAGTTTCTTTTCTCTACACAACACGTTGCGGTTATCTTCGGTCTTCCCGCCTTTCCTTTTTTGTCTGTCGTCTCGTCTCTCTATGAACTTTGCTCACAACTCAATTGTACACCGATTAATTAATTAATTCTGTTTTATTTATTTGTGGTTGCAGCTGAGAGCGTTTATTTTATTTTGAAGAAGCAGAAAAATCGTTGGTTCTTTTGCCCCAGTCACTTATGTATATAGCAGAGTTGGTCTATTGAATGAATCAGAATCTTATGCTTATACTGAATCTGTGTTCCCGAGTCCTTTTCTTTGCCATTCGTGCCATTCTCTTGTTAATAAGGATATGTACTACATTTTGAAAGGTAATTAAAAATTCCTATTTTAATATTGTAAATTTCTTCGTACACATTGCCCTTGACGCTGAAATAGCACACACTGCTGGAATGGGATTAGTTCCGATGATTTGGCGAGCAATTATCTTTCTGTGTCGCGTGCATAGGTATTTGTGAGCATGAAATATGAGCATGTTTGCCGTCACTTCCTCTCAAATCACTCGCTCAGTCCATAATGCAGCCAGAAATGTCAGACGGTTTGGTCCTTTCCTTGCTAATTTGCTATGTCTCTTTTGCCAGTGGCGAGTTAGAAGAGCAGAAATTGCGGAATGTTTTGTTCTCGAGCTACGACAAAAATGTGAGGCCAGTTAAACGCCACACACATCCCACTCCCGTAAACGTTTCGACGCAAATCATGAAAATCGTTGAAGTGGTAAAGTTCGGCACTTTTTGAGTGTAAGTAACAACAGTGTGTAATATCGGTAGCTCTGTTTTAGGATGAAGCTAATGAAGCAATCACCTTGACTATTTCATTCAATATGGTTAGTCTATCTGTAGTCATTATGCATGCACATGCTAGGGTGTTTGGAGGTTACCCCTTTTAGCTAGAAAAACCTCACCCGCTCATTTCAGAGAACCCCAGAGCCAAAAATACTACATTCAAGTACTAGTGGCAGTAGCAAGAATAAATTTATTCTTGGCACTGCAGTAAACTTACGTAGTCACTATATAGTCTGGCACTTAACGCCGCTTATGGCACTGGCACCATATGGTACCGGTACCTAGGCTAGCGACACCATATATGGTACCACTACCATAGGTACGAAATTTGAATGAAGTGGTACCATAAATGGTACCATCACAGTGGCCGAACGTGGGAGCACCATATATTGTACCTGTGCCTTATATGGCACCACCACAGTCCCCGAACATGGGGTACCATGTTTAGTTTAGTACCGGTACCAGTGGCGTATCCAGGGGGTGTAGGGTGTGTACACCCCCCTTTGCGGTGGAGGTAGGAAGAAAAAGTCTGTCAAAAATATAAGAAACTAATGAATTATGTACTAAAACTGTCTATTTTGTGCTCAGAATGCCTTCTAAATGCGTTTTTGAAGGCCAAATTTTCAAAATTTTCTCGCCCTGGTCGGGCAGAAGCTACAGTGGGAAAATATCGAAATTTTTAAAACATGTTAATATAACTATACATATATGTTTTTCGCCAATCAAACATATAAATAACACATATAGTTATATGTTTCTGAAAATTGAATATGCACATATTTTTAAACATAAAACATATATGTGTAAAAGTCACTTATTCACTTATAGTTTGTCTCAATTTTCGATAATTCAAACTTGAGATTCTTTAATTTCCCGATTAAAACGGTTTGCAACAAGTTAGATAGCGTACTCAGATTCAATAAGTTTAAGTGAAAGTCAGATTTTGGAAAAGTTTACTGTCAAACTGCAACCAAAAGTCTTGAAACCATGAATTCCTACAGCAAAAAATATGTATATGTTTCCAGAAACATATTGGCCTCAAAACATATAAATACAAAGCATATTTGACATGCAAACATATTGAGAAACATAAACATATATGTTTTCCCAAAAACAAACATATTTATGTTTTAAAACATATACATAAAACATATATGTTTCCCACAGTAGCAGAAGCCCAACCAGGCCATTATAAACTACTAAAACTTGTAATTTCTGTTAATTTTAAGCTCGGAATGCGTTTTAAACGCGTTTTTAAAGGCTAATTTTGCTAAATTTTCTTACCCTGGTTGGGCAGCGGCCCAACCAGGCCAGGCACTTTCAAAATTTTACACCCCCCCTTTCCAAAATCCTGGATACGCCACTGACCGGTACTGTACCGTAATTTCATAGACTGTATGGTGACAGTGCCTTATATGGAGCCAGTACCATACCATAAACGGCGTTAAAGTGTCTGACTGTAATAATAATACTTTCCGCTTGAAAATATACACTATTTTTGTAGCACCTTATTCTCTCACAGTGGCATTTGTACAGTACGTAGCTTTGTGCCTTGATTGAATGGCGGCTGCACTTCTTAGGTGTGGACCGATGAACTATTGACATGGAAGCCCGCAGAATTCAACCAAATGGCGTCGATAACCGTTCTAGCCAATATTTTGTGGATTCCGGATATTGTGCTTTCAAATGCGTAATTGATCCGTTCAGACCAACATTACACCTCCCTGCATAAACGGGAAACTGAGAAAATTCAGTAGAAAATTCTTAAGCGAAGAGATCAAGGAGAAAACAGTGTTTGATTTAATCGATACGACTCGAAATCAGCAAAAATTTGACTGCAGCACTTTTGGTCTGAACGCTGAATTGTTCTTGCTATCTTATACAGTCTGGGACTTCTCGCCATATCGCGATTCTTATCCTATCGGGAGATCTGTCTGTGGTATCACTCCAAGTTGGTCTAGAAATGGCGAGAAATCTTAGTCTGTCATGTGAAACTGCCTTAATTTGTGCGTAGTTGAGTGAGTTAAGCTACGAGATAGTGACCATCTTACCGGAGGATCGCCGCTATGCACGCATCGACTATACCGGCCAGGTGTTGCTGGGTTACATGCAGAAAGTGGTAGTCAGCTGTAATTTCAATGTCGAGGCGTTTCCATTCGATCAGCAGAACTGCGACCTCGAGTTTGAGCCGTGGATTCATCAAATGAAAAGCATGCCGGTCGCTGTTTACAAAGACTACGAGAACGCTTCTCTCCAATCTACCAAAGTACCTATACGCACTGAAATTATTGTATCAAAAATACCGGGCCCTCTGTCAATCAGAGAGGCTAAACCATAGACGGATCCGCTCCTTTTATAGCTTACCTCTCCGACCATGGCTATGATGTTCCATGATGGCTATTGAACGCCTACTTAGCCATACATGGCTACTTAGCCCTCTATCTATGGCTACCTCTCTTCAGCAGCATAGCCATCTATGGCTACGTAGCCTCCCATGGCTAAATGGCCCCATCGTTTTTAGCCATAAAAGGCTACATACATTGTAGTCTAGCCATAGAGGGCCAAATAGCCATCTATGACTACAAAGACAGGCCCCGCCCACTTTCAGCCAAATACGTATCAACATAGCCATCTATGGCTTCAAAGACAGGGTCCGGGTACATTTAGCCATAGATGGCTATGTTGTACATAGCCATCAATTGCTAAACTCGAGGAGGCCCCACCTCTTTAGCCATCTATGGCTATGTAGTCATAGTTGGCTATGCTGTTAAAGAGTGGTAGCCACAGAAGGCTAAATAGCCATAGAGGGCTAAGTAGCCATGTATGGCTAAGCAGGCGTTCAATAGACGTCATGGGACATCATAGCGCACAAAAACAATCAGCATGCATACAGAAGGCCCGGTATTCATCTTACGTATGTGATTGTGCCCACACGTGCGTACACATGCCTACTATGCGCAATTTCCATATGTGGGGTTTAAATTGACAAGCAGTTTCAGAGCAACCCGGAGTGGCAGAGTTTGTCGTTCGGAAACAGAAGAGAGATTACCAACGTAACAAGCGAAGATGGCAGTTCGGAGCTGTACTCCAAAGTGGTCTACACCCTAAAGATGGCCAGACGACCGTTCTACTTCGTTTTCACTCTCATGACGCCCTGCTTCATCATCACCAGTCTCTGTCTGGTCGGACTCTTCTCCCCCAGCACTTCTGAGGGTCTCAGAGAAGAGAAGGTAACCTACGTATGTTCTCTATGTACCCTCCCCTCAGTAGTCAGTCAACACCTGACGCACTGTACGTAAGGTACCGATGATAAAGCAGCGAAAGTACCTTTAAGAGAGCACGTTCAGGTAACGTTGGGCTTGACCACGCTGCTCACAATGGCGGTAATACTAAACATCGCCACCAACGAGATGCCAAAGAGTGGAGACGGCATGGCTCTTCTAGGTAATATGCACTGTTTGTTTTGCAATCAGTCTGGTCTACTCAGCCGTGCAGGTCTGTTCATAATGTTCGAGCTGAGTCTGTCGTCAGTGGCAGTGTTGACCACCGTCATAACGTTGATCTTGCATGAACGGGCCATTACTCGAGGCTGGACTCCTCCAAAATTTGCGTGGAGACTGGGCAAGAAGGACTCGGTCAAACCGACCGTGCAGATCAAATACCTGGCAACTACCAAGAACTCATCTCAAAAGCACCCCGTACGTATATAGTAACGTATTTTATGCAAGTTCAAGTGGACACTTATGCTTTCAAAATCAATCTACTCTTTTCAAAGAGTCAAGTACTTACTACTCACTAAACCCAAGTTTTCTGTCCAACAAAATTTGTTGTTTGTTTATTTGTTATGTTCTCCATGTGTTGGCCTGTGTTCTTCAGTCTCTGTTGGAGTTTCAAACGAGCACAAATTTGTTTACGTACAGTAAGCCGCCTACTGTATAGCAGTGTGTTGTGGTAATTTTTGTGGTAACTGCAAAATTTTTTGTTCCCCCTGTGTTTGCAGCATTTGAGCTGTTATTTCTGTAATTTTACAGTCAGGCGCTTATGGTGTCGGTTAACAGTATCAACTGTGGTAGTTAAAATGTTTCAGAATAGTAGTCAAGTCTCATCTGGTTTGTAGCTTCTTCAATTATTCGTTCAAAAATTCAGGAGAAACAGTTGCTGGGTTGCAATGAGCAGCTGCTTCTGCAGATTCAAAGGACGGCAGCGCGCATTCAGGACAAACTGGAGACCAAGGAGTCAGAGGACGAGTGGAACCGAATTTTCGGAACCGTCGACTTTGTCATGCTGCTGCTCTTTCAAATTCTCAACATTTCCGCTTGCTGCTTCATGTATAAAGAACACGCTCGCTAAATAAAAAGTTGCAGATGGATGCTATTTAACAAAGTACCCACAGTATCTACGAAGTTAATGTTATCAAGACCGAATGATTCAGTGAAACAATCTAATTATTGTATCTCCTAGCAGCTTAGGTGCACCGAACCAGCCCTGAAATATTGGCGGTAGGTCGGCCGGCAGTTGACTGAAGCATTCTTGTTCCTTTCTTATGTATTCTTGGCTCAACTCACATCAGCCCCTGCTACCCACTTAGGATTTTAAAATTCTTCCTTTAACCGAAATGCTAGCCTATGTCTGTGAAATAGTCTGCGTATTCAAGTCAAGACTCCTTTAATAAACCGGTAAAAAGGGTAGAGAAAAAGTCAGAAAGATCTCCAAGACAAGCCGACTCATTACAGCCAAAAGGGAATGACACGATATTCAGGATGCGGAAAGCTCTCCGACAGAGATTTCAGTTCGTTCTCATCATTGCAAATGGCGTTCTCGCACACTATCAACTTGCTAAATCGTCGGCAGCTCTTCAACACCTCAAAGCTGTCAGCCCGCTCGAACAAGTTCATAGCAACGGCCAGCGACTGCAAATTAGGATGATTTCTAAGCTCCTCCAGACTCGACAGCTGGTTCTCGTTGACAGTCAAATCGCGCAGACCAAGCACAAATCTGAGCGGAGCTAACGACTTCAACCGGTTGTCACTGAAGTCCAGACAACGAACGTTGGTCAGCAAGTGGGCAGAGGGTAAGTTGGTGACTGCGGAGCGCATCAGCACCAGATGATCTGGGTGGCGCTCCGGCTCGCAGAGCTTCAGGCCGATCAGCAACTGGGATCGGAGGTCCGAGTAGAAGTTGTGTCGTTTGGCGTCGAGACTGCATAGCTTGTCCAGACCCGCTACGATGTCGTCTTTGTAGGCTTTGCAGTCCAGACGCTTCATACAGAGCACTGCCGTCAGCAGAGGCCACTGCAACAACAGTACTAAGTTAATGCTATATACCACACGTGTAACAGGGCGCCCCCACCCGACTTAGGCCAGACACCCCGAATGGGACCCCCGAGACAATTTTTCCTACCCCCTCCGATTTTTTCTGGCAAGTAATTTTTGAACAATTTTTTGCGATCTGTTACAATTTCAGACACTAAACTAGGTAAATTCGACGAATTTTTGAGCGTTTTTAGTGCCAAAACCCTCTCTAGAATTTGGGCTCAGACCCCCCCCCGACGTCAGATGCCCGACACTCCTCCACGGTTCGGCGTATGCCCTCTTACATGTATTGTATCTACCACACAGTACAGGGGAGTCCGGGGTCTGTTCCTCCAGATTTAGCCCAGACCCCCCGATCGAGGACCTCCTCCGAGACCATTTTTCCGACCCAGCC
The DNA here is from genome assembly GCA_030248155.1 of Sabatieria punctata. Taxonomy (NCBI): domain Eukaryota; kingdom Metazoa; phylum Nematoda; class Chromadorea; order Araeolaimida; family Comesomatidae; genus Sabatieria; species Sabatieria punctata. The sequence goes on along the minus strand of JASANB010008067.1, from coordinate 121,991 downwards.
CTCCGGTCTTTCTATAAAGTAATTTTTAGCAAATTTCCGCGATTTTTTAGAAGTTCAGACACTAAAATTGCTAAAATCGCCTGTTAAACAGCACTTTTCAGTGATATTTGAGCCCAAATTAGCGAATGTTTCACGTTTTTTAGTCTAAAATAGCGTTTTTTGTGATATTTTAGTGTTTTTCAGTACCGAAGCCCCTTAGAATTTGGGCTCAGACCATACATGGGCCGGAAAAATGGGTTGGGGTAGTCAAAATCCGAAAATTTGGGGGTGGGCCTGCCGGTTGGGGGGGGGTCGCGGCGATTTTGGTGGATGGGGTCGGGAACAAAAGTCGGCTTCAGGTGGGTGGGTGGGCTCGTTTGGGGGGGGGGTCGAGCCCAAGTTGGGGTTGGGCAACCCCCGGCCCATGCATGGCTCAGACCCCCCCGGCCGGCGCCAGACCCTCCTAACTCCTCTGCTAAGCACTAAGCAGAGTATCTTAATAAAAGGTCTCAAGAATTTATCTATCTTTATTCAAAAAAGATTTATTCAAATTCGTTGAGACTGACGGCTGCTAGGGGGTTGGGCAGAAAAACGCTCAAAAATCGAAATAATCGCAATTTTTGGGCTAAAAATCGTTAAAAAATCGCAAATTTGGGCTGAAATACGCCTAAAAAGTGCTGATTTGCGGGCGATTTTGAGAATTTTTGTGTCTGAAATTGCAAAAAAATGGAAAAATTTGCACTTGCCAAAAACTCGGAGGGGTTTCCCATCCGGGGGGTCTGGCCTAAGTCGGGTGAGGGACAGAACCCCAGACCCCTTGTCACATGTATGCTGTTAAACCACTAGTACATGTACCAACTAACTACATATCAGTGCATCAGAAACACTCCATGCACTTAGACGGAGCAAAACAAACCTTATTATCAGGTTCCATATCAATCAGTTGTTTGCAGTCCAGCAACTGTTTATTGAGCACCGCTGCAATGGCCTCGGGCGGTTGTTCACCGATCACGTGACTGCTCAACAACGGACGGTCCAGCCAATCAGCGAAGGCACCATCAGAGCCATTCGAGAACGACAGCTGGAACCGGCCGTAGTGCTCGATCGAAACTGTCTCCGCCTCCAGAAACAAATCGGAAGAACAGGATTGGTCGGACGAGAACAGCCACTGTCGGCTAAACCTGGCATTCGCGTCCGGCGCTGACCAGTGACCTTTGACTGCGACGCCGTTGAATGAGAGTTCAGAGGTCATCTTGACCGCCTTGGTCAATGACACCGCCACCTGTTTGTTGATTGAGTCCAAGTGGACAGAAAAAACCTTGGATGGCCGGTCTGAAACAAGCTAGCCCCTAATTCTATTCACAGGATACTTGTACAGGGACTGTCTCCACTCCCCTCCCGAGACGTCACCACCTCTGCTTTTACTGGCAACATTTTTTTTCAGAATTTTAGACACTAAAATTGCCTGTGAATCATAACTTTTTGGTTGTAATTGAGCTAAAATTAGCGCTTTTTAGTCGTCTACACTCTCCCCATGATTTGGCCTCAGACCCACTCCCCGGTCGATGACAATTCCCCTCGATTCAGATATACAAAATTATGAAAAAAGTATGCCTAGATTAGATTAGGTGTAAATGAGCTCAGAATAGTTTATTCTAACCTATTTTAACAAAAATAAGCCAAAAAACATGATTTTGACTGATTGATATAGGAGTTTTGACTTTCTCTTACCAAAAGAGGTACTGAATTCAGTTGAAGAGAATCATTGAGATATTGACATTTAAACATCTCAAATTTAGTCTCCTTCTTTGCATCAAAGGTAAATTACGAAGAGAACTAAGAACAAAGGTAAATTAAGTCCAAAACTATGTACATAGTTTGACGTAAAAATGCCGAACATGCAAAGTTTTAGTTCACCGCCCATCAGGAATTGAAAATTCTACCTACACTAGCCGAAATGCTAGCTCATGTCCATGTATGGACAAGAAGATAGAAGAAAAACCATCGTTGGGTCACCTCCCCGTCCCGTTTAAATAGCGAGTCAGACAATTTAAGAATGGACAGCACTTTGAAAGCGAAAAGACCAACCGGCTTTCTCCTGGAACAACCAACACGTGTAGAACCAAGCGCTCTGATCTTCGGGGTCGGTGTAGAAAGCGTTGGTGGCCAGTGCCAACTCTGCATTCAGGACACTGGCTTCCACCGGGAGTTTAGCTTCCGGATCAGGACGAAGTTTAGACAAGAGACTAGAGCGATAATGCCAAGCGGAGTAATTGGAGAAATTGTCGTTGACCTTCGAGTCGGAGAACTTCAACTCTTCCTCCGGTTCAACGTCAGCCAATTTGCATACGGTGCGTCGGTGGTCCCAGCAATGAAAGTTGCGCTCGTCCAATTTGAGGGCGTCGTTGCAGAGTTTGAGTTCGGCCTTGAAATCGGGCTCTGCCATTCGTTCCAACACCCAGCTGCGATGGTGCCAGGCCCCGTAGGATTTGGGATTTTCCTGCAGACACACCTCGGTCAGAGTGAGTTCGTGCTTGAAGACTGAACGCAGAGCAGCAACAGCTTCCTCAGCTGGGGTGTCCGCCGGTTGGGCGGATTGTTGTTCCAGCCGCTCTAAGGCTATCTTACGAAAGTTCCAGAAGGTGTAGATGTCTGGGTTGGCCGAGAGCAGCTTCTCCGTCAGCTCCAGCACTTCGTCGTCAAATTGGTCTGCAAATAAAAATCTTGGGCTTGTTTCGTGTACAACAGCTGAAGGAACCTCACTTTTGGCTTTATTTCATTCCTAAAGTCTAGTGCAGTTTGTACTCCATTTATGTAACACCGGGTTCCCCCTACTGGTAAGGCCCGCCTCCGATCATTCGGCCGTTTTTTGCAACTGTTTACCTCCGAGACACAAAGCGGAAAATCCGGAGGGGTCTGGAGGACTCCGAAAGGGGGCAAAAAGTCCAAAAATCGCCATTTTGCCTAAAAAGGGAAAAAATTCCCTCTTAGAGGGGTCTGGGGATGCATGGCCGCCGGTTGAGGAAAGTATACTGGCCGGCGAGGGGAGGGGTAAATCCTCTCACCTCCGGCCCATGTACCTATGTTCCGACACGAAAATAAAATTGTTGAAAAACTTAAAAAACGCAAAACAGGGGTCTGCGCCTGCTTTAGAATTGAAAGCAATTTTTGAGACATTTTTTAGCTTCACAACGCCTGCAAAACTATATTGTATACGGCATTACCACTGCGCTGTTTGGAGAGAAGACGTTCCTTTGCGGCCAAGTAAATTTGTACTTTCTTCTGTCGCTCCTTCTCTTTGGCAGCTTTTTGCTCTTCAGTCCGCTGCACCTTCTTTACACCGTGCATGTTTATGCGTCTAACAACACAACACAATGGCTTCTAGAAAAAGGAAAGGTAACAACGTAACGTAACAGACTAAAATATTTATTAAAAATTTTAACGCGCGTATACAAATCGGCTCCCTCTGAAAATTGGAAACGGTACGGACGGGCGCTTGAAGTGGTACACCTACTGTTTTAAAGGTATCACAAAACGTACCCATTTTGGGTACGGGTAAGTATTTTGAGATGCCCAATTTTTGGGTACGAGTACGAGTAAGTATTGCCAAAAATACCCAAGTGTACTCGAGTATGAGTATTTTTGGGTATTTTCCAGGCAGATAATTGCAGAAAATCGAATAATAAATGAAAATGGGCAAAGTTTACATATTTGCATGAAACAGAAGAGTTTTATTGATCTTACAAACGACATAGAAGGAAGAATGTAATCTAACAAATAGCTTCTGCAACAATCTGACGGTTCACCTTCAACATCAATTCGTTCTCGAGGTTCTGAGCCCCTAAGCGGTGCCTGCGCTTAGCTAAACAGATACTAGACTGAGAAAACACATGTTCAATGAAAGCAGAAGATGCCGGAACAGATAACACATCAGTCGCAACCTTATAGAGCCGGGGGTAAGTGCAAGCTTTTTGCTTCCACCATTTTATGGAGTCTAAAGCTTCCACTTTTTCTTCAGGAATATAATCTTTGACATAATATGACAACTCCTGCTCAATCATTTCAGTAAGGCCTTTGCTACCACTGGTTGAACTAGCAAGCTGAGACGACTTTGCCAACAATTTTCCGTAGAAGGACCGCTTCTGTCCACTACTAACCGGCAGCGTTTTATAATCACCTGAGATGAGTCCTCCCATTTTATCCTACCATACCATTTTATAATCACCTGAGAAAAACAAAATACTTGGGTATCATAGTAAAATGATGGGTAAGTACGAGTAAGTATTCCAAAAAATACTTGAGCATGGGTACGGGTAAGTACCAGCAAAAATACTCAAGTGTACCCAAGTATGGGTATTTTTGGGTATACTTTTAAAACAGTAGGTACACCAAGTTTTCCAGCTTTTTATTGTCTCTGGATCGCCTCTGGAAAGTAGGAAAATTGCAAATTAAACCGTTGTAAGTGAAAGAAAATCAGCAGTACTAAGCGCAAAATGAAAAAACAATTGCGCAACAGACAGCTCCAGCTGGAAACGATTTCATGCCGCAAAATTGTTTTATTCAATAAATCTAAGTCAACATATAAAAAATCTTGCTTTGTGCAACACCAACCCTAACAAGCTGCTAAAAACTCTCATGTTTAGTTGCAACTCAGACATGCGGTAAGGCGTTGCGGGTGGCCCTAACCTCACCTGGATCGTTTTGCAGCAAGTTATCCAAGCATTCTGTGGAACGGGACTGCCTTGCTTGCACACGGACTCCCTTTAGCTTATCAATTTATCTACGTGCTATCACTGACAGTCGGTGGCTTTACAACAACCCTAAATGTAAGGAAGCATACAGTAGATTCGCAGTCGGGTTTGTTGTTACTGCAATCGACTAGTTTTTTCGTCTGATAGATCTCTTAAGTCGATTTCTAAATTGCAGGCAGCGTCGGTACGCAATTACGTTGCTTACCAAAACAGAAAAAACTAACTTTAAGTAAGCAAGCACCATTTGTACGTACGTAAAATGCAAGCAAATGTCAATCTATCAATTCTAAAATCCTGTGCATATTTTCCTGATTTCGAATTTCTTGGGGAACATTTTCTATTTTTCATATTTTCCAACATCTTGTTAGGAGGCAATTTGTTCGTGCCCGAAAAATGGCAGAGATAGCACCTCAATTGCAACTCAAGAAACAAAGACGACCGAATTGATATAGAAAAACTTCTATCAAACTGGAGAATATCGTTATGTGCACCTATGTCTATTTAGTTCATCGACACAGCTTTTACCTCGATTATGCCTTTCCTCCTCGTTTCCCTACTTACTTACCTATCGACACGCGTCAATTAGTGTTTTCGCGCAAGTTTTAAGTTACCTATGTAATTTAGCATCTGTCGTTAAGCGCCGGTCTTTTCACTGAACATCTACTACTACTAATGCTATCCCTACATTTGGCAGGAACATTAACCTAAGGATTACGTATCTCTAATCTTTTGCTTAGCTTATATTGGTGACATTAATGAATTGTTGAACTCAGACTTACATAGAAAAGTTGCTATAAAATTCATACGCAGAGATGTACTTTCGTGCCAAAGTGCGAATCGGTAGACAGTTTCCTTAGCTACAGAATGAGCCACACCCTATTAGAAAGCCACACCCGCCGACAGACCGACCACACTGACTTTTAGGCTTAGGCTCAGGCTTACAAAAAAGTTCAGAAATTTCGTCGTTTTCGGGCGAGGAATAAAAAATCGCCTTACAGCCGTCCGTTTCTTCTCGTTAAGGTACATATTCGGACGCTCTCTTGACACTATATTTTAGGTACAACCCCAATCAATAAAGCCTGCGGGCATAGCGGCGTGCGCATGACATAAAGAGACGGCCCCAAGGCGAACTGATAATCAGGCAACCGGTTGACCAAGGTCGTAGAGTGACCCCGGCTGATTAATGGCTGACCACACGAAAACATCGTTCGTTACACACTTGCCTGGTGCCCAGTCCTCTCCTCTGCTTGCTTTGCGCCATGTTATCTGTCCGACCTCTCCATAATGCCTTTTCTTGCCACGATAGCGCCACAAGACCTTACGTAAGTGGTTCGCTTTAACCCTCAAAACACCGGCTTTCGAATTGGAAGGATTTACCAGCTTGTAAGACTAAAATAGTGACAGAAAACTGTCGGTGGAACTAAAAATGATGTAACGAAGGATAATGTTTCACCAAGTTGTGCTTGTGATCAGACGTCGGGGAAGAAAGGGTGACCCTGCCAATTTTTTTAAGAACAAAGTTTTATTTCTGAAATGGGTTGGTGAAACACATATGGATTAGTACACACACAGCAGCTGGGCTCGGATCCTTGCTGCACAAGAGCAGTTTATCTCGAAACTTGAAACTTTTAAGATATCGGTGTTATGTTTTCCTAACTCACTGATGAATCAGAAAGAAACGCAAGTATTTGTCCCAAATTGCGGTAAAGGCATCTTCCTTCTTCAACATTATGCAGGCCAAATGTGCAGTTTTCGGTTTCCTGCCGATTTTTCAGTTTAATCAGAGCTGCAAATCAAGTGCATTCACGTGTGGAGACGGAGCGTGCGAAGAGCTGCGGCTTGAAACGGCCGACGGTGTGCAATTTGTGTTGTGCACTTGTTTTCTGGTCCACTTTCCCGAATGGATGTGTGCCAGTGTGCTGAAAGAGGAGTGCAAGGTAAACAGTTTGCTCTAAACTCCCATGAAAATTTCGATCCATGATAAATAGGTACTTTAGAAGTCTAATTTGCGCCTATCATCAAAAGGTTGGCAGAATCACAATTTCTCGTACTGTAGTGACCGGTTTCGTAAGTGGCACGTCAGTAATCATTTTTTCTTTTACGCGAAATAACTTTGCCATTTCTAATGCTACAAACCGATACAGAATGTATTGGGATATTGAGGGTCTCACTGAGTCAGATATTGGGTTCACCATTCTATGTACGTATTACCAACCACCAGTTTGTTTGGTCTCATTATTCTTCTAATGAAAAGTTGCCGTTGCAGACAGTGACCAGTTTCCAGTTAAGCCTGTTGCTTGATGTGCTCTGCAAAGGAGCTCGAGAGGTGCCCACTGACATAGAATCGTTGACTGCTTTGATTCCGGCCGTCGTTCAGCTGAAATGCTTGGACGTTCTCCGCGCTGGCATCAACGAAAATCTCTGCGATTACGGAGATTTAACAAAACAGGAAATTGCTCACTGTAGCAAGCTATTTCATAATGGAACATTTTTACATAATGAAATAGGCATTGTACGGTTAGTGTTTCAAGCATATCTTGCAAGTTATTTCAGACCAAAAGTAGAGGAGAAATCAAAGAAAAGGCATTTTATTAGTGTACAATTTGTCAATAAGGGTATAGAATATATCAAATTGCATACTATTTTTAAGGATAGGCTGCTCAAGAAGCTTTTTCCTAGTAGTACTAAAGAACTTTGTGACGTAAATATTGCATACAAATATGATACACCAATTTCATTAAAACTTTGTAATTACAATAGGGAACTCAAAAAACTGACACCTCTAAAACTTGGAGAAATATTGAAAACAAAATGCGATTGTTCTGATTCACCATTTGTGTACAAGCCAGCTATGCATATTATTACAGGAGATAATAGTATTGTTGTCTCTGAATATTTACGAAATTTGTTTTCAAAAGGTGCTAAATATAGAGTACCGGTTCACATAAATTTTGATGTTGCTGAAAAAGAATGTATAAATACATTACATATTTTCATTAAACATGCAGCCAAAAGACTTAAAATAGGTATAGATGCTTTTAATGCATTTAGAGACAGGTTTATGTTTATTTTACTGAACCGCACTAAGTTTCTTAGAAATATTAGGACTTTAACTCACGACGATCTATCAGAAAAAAGCAAGGGTGCAACACTTGAACTACAAAAACTACATAAGAGGTTCATTATAACTCCTGCAGACAAAGCTCCAAATAATTTTATTTTTATTTGCAAAAAATACTACTTACAAGTTATGTGTAAAGAATTGGGCATAGAATATAACAATAGCTCTATTACTATTATGGGTAATGATATTTACAAGCCTTGCATGGCTACGTTGGATGATGTTATAGATAAGCATAGATTAGTTGCTTCCAGTTATGGAATTATTTTTGGTAAAAAAGATAATGCCATACCTATTTTATTCGCTACTCCAAAATTGCACAAAAACCCGTATAAATTCAGATTCATAGCTGGTGCTACCATGTCATCCACCAGATCTTTATCAATTCTTATGCAAAATGCACTGAAACATCTTCAGGGACACTTCCATAGATACTGCAATACAATACAAAGCAGAGGAGGTGTGCGTGTCAACTGGTCGATATATAGTAGTTTGGAAGTCATCCGCATATTAGAAGGAAGAGCTGATTTGAACTGTGTACAAACTTATGATTTTACTAGTTTATTCACCAGTCTGACACATGATACAATCAAGGCTCAAATTTATTACCTCATAGACCTTTGTTTTAAAAATTGTGGAAAAAAGGCAATTGCAATTTCGGGTTACAGAACCTTCTATACAAATGATAGTCATATTAAAAACTATTTGATACTCTCAAGCCCAGAGTTGAAAGAATGCATACGTTTTCTTATAGATGAAACATTTGTAAAATTTGGTGGAAATATATTTAGGCAGATATGTGGTTGTCCTATGGGAGGTGCTATTTCTCCATATTTAGCTAATTTGACACTATCTGTCTTAGAATTTAAATTCCTAATTGACAGAAATAATCTGGATGCTGCAAAAAAGTCTTGGTTAACTATGAGATATGTAGATGATATTTTGACTGCTAATTTTGCAGATTTTTTAGATATTACAAAACGCATTTATCCAGATTGTCTTACTTTAGAAAGCTCTGGTGATGCCAAAATTTCTTGTAATTTTTTGGATTTACACATTGATATAGGGAATGGTTTACAATTTAGTGTTTATAACAAAACAGATGATTTTGGATTCAAGATTACAAGATATGTCTCTAGGGACAGCAATGTACATAGCAATATGGGTATTAAAGTTTTCCACTCACAATTGATTCGGTTTGCTAGGTTAAATAATACACTACCACTTTTAGCAGACAGAATTCATGGTTTATACAAAGAATTTCTAGCTAATGGGTACAACCAAACAGAACTCATTATTAGTTTTTTAAAATTTACAGAGAAATATCCAACACTTGTAGGTAAATTTGATCTGATTAAAAAACAGAAGATTATGGAATTTGTTCATTGGATTTTCAACTAAACAAACTAACAAACAACCTCTTGCTCATTACTAACATTTCCCAACTTATGTTGGGTCGCTTGATCTCCAGCTCCTTCTGGACTGGAGTATTCCCGGCCTTGGCTGGGTTGCCTCCTGACCTCACGGTCGGGTTGTTTAACCCCAGTACCTTTTTTGGTGCTGGGGAACAGTTCAATATTTTTGCGCTTGATATTTTTTTGGCGGTAAAGAGATTGACCAAAAGGCAGGTATATGTTGCAGCAGTCATAAACAGTGACCATAAAACTTTCAGATTAATCCAGTTGTAAATAAGGATTACTGCAGAGTATTTTGAACAACAAAGGGGCCTGTGTCCCGCGGGTTAGCTCTTAGGGCAAAATACGTGATATAAAAGAGAACAGAAATGAAGCAAGATCACTTGTCTCTTCATCAGTCAAGCGCGTGGCAAGAGCAGAAATGGCCAAGGTAGGCTTGTCCTGCCGTTTGTGTCTTACTGTGTTGTGTGTTTGTGGTGTTCGTTTCCCTCTGCACATCATACTCTCTCTGATACCACGGCATGAACCATTCCTGGTTAATATTTGGTTACCATGAAGGTTTTTGCTGGGTGGAAGAAGCATGTATGTTTGTGTTAATGCAGCTTTCTCACCTAGTGGTCACCTTGCTGATGAGCCTTAACCACTAGCGGCTGTACACAGGTTCAAGGATAAAAGGCGAAACCTGGTGCATGCGTGCCTGAAAATGGATGGCTATCTAAGCTTCTGGTTTATTTTACTAAACGGAAGGTAGATACCTGAAGTTGGAAGGCTGCTCTACGGAATGCTGCTGACAAACTGCTTGTTGCATTTGGCTCTAGATATGGAAGGCTGCTAAGGCATCTGGTTACTACTATGTTAAACCAGCTTGACCATGTAGCCGGAAATTGAAGGGCGTGCTAGATTGTGCTTTTTGTCTTTGGTTTTGTCTTATTCTTAAAATCTGCATTTTTCAACTATTGGCTTTAAGCCAACACGCAAGTACGTGACAGTGTCATACCTAAACCTACATACAGTAGTTTCTCGCCAGCAGCTAGCTTGTAGTTAGTGGTTAGTAGTCCAAGGTTTTAGCATTTTTAGTTAGTAGTTAGTAATAAATTCGCTACAGTACATGATTTTAGCGAATTTTCAATTGAATTTTCAAGCGCCTGTCGTAGTCTTCAGGCTAACACAAATTTCTTTAGAACATAAGCGAACAAACGATTACAGGCGTGCCAAAACACGGACAAGATATGACGAACACAAGAAAAGGCGAACAATTTTTAGTTCAACCTTTATGTTTGTCTTCCAAAAGAATTACCGCAGTCACTTGGAATTTGGAAACTGTCAATCATACATGTAACAGGGGGGTCTGGGGGGTCTGCCTCCCCACCCGACTTAGGACAGACCCCCCGGATGGCCCCCCCCCCCGAGACGATTTCACCGACCCCCCCCCTCCGATTTTTCTGGCAAGTAAATTTTCGAGCAAATTTTTGCAATTTTTTACACTTTCACACACAAAAATTGCCAAAATCGCCTGCAAAACAGCACTTTTTAGCTGTATTTCAGCCCAAATTAGCGATTTTTGGCGATTTTAGGCCAAAAATTGCGATTTTTCTCGATTTTGAGCGTTTTTTAGTGCCGACCCCCCTCCCCCTAAATTTTGGCTCAGACCCCCCAGCCGGCGCCAGACCCCCAACCCCCCCTCCCCCCATCGGCGGATGACCTGTTACATGTATGGTTACAATTAAATGGAAAGAAAGGTGAAAAAGTAGGAAATGTGTTAGCCTGTTCCCTTGGATACGCACCTACAATGAACGTAGTTTGACTGAACTTACAAAGAAGGATTTTCTAGACGATGATTGGACCGACTGTCAGTACGCTTGCCATCAGTCGTTAGAAAAGTTGTCACTCTTACTGGCAACGGTGGATTTACACCGCCACGACTGTATAGAGATTTTCTACTCCATAATTCGACTGTGCGCAGCCGCCATTGCCGAAGACCCCCAAAACCAAGTTGGAATCACAATCTTGAAGGTTTGATTGGTTTCACAATTGCATTACTCTGCTCCCAGCTTCTTTCTTCCAGAAACTGGTAAGACCGGAACTTTATCAGTTGGTCAGGAATCTGTCAGACCAACTATTCGAACGAAGACCTGTCTGTAAGCTTCCCCACTGCACCGAGTGCTGTCAACAGAACCAGCAGAACAGCTCCATGTACGAAACGGTGTTTGGGTTCGAGTGCAGCGCATGTGGTTGTGAGATAGTGAGGGACTGGAGAAAACGACTGTTCCGTGCCTCTCTTAGACTCAACATCGATTACTGAATCTGACCTGACCTGACATTATTGTTGTTACCCTTTCCAAGCCACCCTCTCGCCTTTTCTAAGGTTGATGTCTTTCTTTTCTATATATGTATGTATTCTATCTATGTTTTTGTCAGAAGCTGTATGAAAATGAGGCGAACAAAAATCATTAGTTTATTGGTATAGGAGTAGGAGTGGACAGAGTGCACCGAGCAACAAAAATGTAGAAATGTAGTGTGTTTTTACTGCACAACTGTTGTGTTGTTTTCACCTCACCCAATTTCAACAAAATAAAAGTACTGTACGTGCGTGAAGTGTAGCGAGCGACTGTTTTATACGTGTTAGTACGGTGCATGCGCACGTCAGGGATGGATATTTTTCCGAAAAAACCTCGGAATGTTTTTTCAAGTTTTTTCGGTTTTTTTTTCCAAAATCGTAGAAAAAACTCCAGCTCAAGTTCTGAGTATCCTAGACCTAGATATAAATCATGGAGTCCATGACAGGCTCCATCAATAAACACTATATGCAAATTATCTCACAGCCATTTTGTTTTAGATTGCCAAATTTGGTCTTTTCAGCTGTTTTTCTAACAGTTTTGAGTCAGTCTGGCCAGTTTGAACTGAAAAATGACAAATTAACTATTTTTAGCTTGGTTTTTTCCGCGATTTATGTTTTTTCCGACCCTTAGAAAAAAAACGTTTTTTTTTTCGAAAAAAAAAACAACCGGAAAAAACACACCTCACAACCCTGGCGCACGTAGTACAGTATCGATAAAAAGTCCAATCGACTTTTAGGCTTTCACTCAAATAATTCCTTCTCAGTCACATCGTTCTGGTTTTGACTCAAATTTTCATGATTTAAGTGACAAAAGAATAGGGTACATGTATAGTTTGACTCGAAAATTGAGGCGCTGCTGTTTTCATAGCCAACTGTTGGCATGGCAAAACACAACGTTGCTTCATGTTTAGTTAGATCGGTATAATTTGTGAAAATGTGTATTGTGTTGTTCAGTTTAATTGAGAAACAGATGAGAAACACATACATATTAAGCAGAGCGGTTACACGATTTTCACAGTATCAGGTGGTTAGTTATGTAGGTAGGCGAGGCTAGTCAGTCCTTTCAGCTATTGAGGAGCTGTGCGCCGGCCACGAAACATAGGAAGTGGATGGTCCAGCTGAGGTCTTTGTAGGTGTTGGTTCCATTGCACAGTTGCTTCTTACAGCAGTAGGCCGTTCCTTTACCTTTGAATTTCTTGACAGTAAGCGGGTTGGCGCCTTCCTTCTTACAAAAGGCGCCTTGGCAGCCGTAGTAGTCGACGTTGGCTTTGTTGAGGGACGGGCCTTTCAGCTGTGTGAACTGGTACTTGGCGCAGAACTTCTCTCCCGGCTCGCAGGTCACTGCACGCAAGTTGCCGTGTCTGCGCGTGTAGCACTTGAGCGAATCGCTTACACTCAAAACACACAACAAAGCAATTGTTGACAGCATCCTCATACACAACTGACAGATAATTTGCATATAGCTGCGTTTCTTGATAATTTGTAGTTGTGCTACAAAACGATCTCTACAGAACTATGAGTTTACTTCATACTGTACGTGTACCTAGTGTCCCTGTGTACATTGTACAGGGTGCGTAAAAAAAAAACAACCCAGCAGATTTTTTGCTGTAGCAACCGCAAATCTCAACCGATTTGAATGAATCCTGCTTTAAATGAAAGATAAATAAATCCTTGAACGACTGGTGTAGCATTTATTAAGATGCGTTGCTTAGTTCCTGAGATAATTGCTTTCAAAATCAAAACTGACATTTTGGCAGTGCACAACAGAGATTAAAACAACCCAGCAGATTTTTTACTGTAGCAGCCGCAAATCTCAACCGATTTCAGCTAGTCCTATTTTATATGAAAGATAAATTAATTCTTGAAAGTTTGGTGAAGCTTTTATTAAGATATGATGCTTGGTTCCTGAGATATTTGCACTCAAAATCAAAACAGATTTTGGCTATGAACAAGAGCGATTTTTATTATTCTGATGCACTTCATAATAAAACCGATTCCTACTGCTCAGGGCTAACGTAACGAGGTTTTTCTGGTGCCACACATGCTTGGTTACTTCATTTGTAAAAGTCTTGTTGCCCCTCAGCAGTAGGAATCCGTTTTGTTCTGAAGTGCAACGGAATCGCTCTTGTTCACTGCCAAAATCTCTGTTTTGAGTTTGAAGGAAAATATCTGAGGAACTAAGCATCGTATCTTAATAGAACCTTCACCAGTCTTTCAAGAATTTATTTATCTTTCATTTAAAGCAGGATTCATTCAAATCGGTTGAGATTTGCGGTTGCTACAGCAAAAACTCTGCTGGGTTGTTATTTTTTGACACACCGTGTATATACCAATCACACCCGACCACAACACGGATTCACGACAACAACTGGTGTATGTCTATTTGACCATCACAAGTCGATAAAATTTCGACTAGTATCCTAATATTTCGATGTTTCTGCAGCAGTCATAAACATAGGCTTAAAATGGTCTGAGTAATTCAATTTCAAAGCTATCCAACGTTTCAAGCAGTGGGCATCAAGAGATTTGATTTTTCTAGCATTTCTGGCTCGAAATCTACAAAAAATTTGCATTTTGAGTACATATTGTTTCGTTGAATGTGCATACACATTTGACCATACACGTAACAGGGGGGTCTGGGGGGGTCTGCCCCCCACCCGACTTAGTCCAGACCCCCCCCAGATGGGGACCCCCCTCCGAGACGATTTCACCGACCCCCCCTCCGATTTTTCTGGCAAGTAAATTTTCGAGCAAATTTTTGCAATTTTTTACACTTTCACACACAAAAATTGCTAAAATCGCCTGCAAAACAGCACTTTTTAGCTGTATTTCAGCCCAAATTAGCGATTTTTGGCAATTTTTAGCCAAAAATTGCGATTTTTCTCGATTTTTGAGCGTTTTTTAGTGCCCACCCCCTCCCCCAAAATTTTGGCTCAGACCCCCCCCCCGGCCGGCGCCAGACCCCCCAACCCCCCTCCCCCCATCGGCGGATGACCTGTTACATGTATGCGTTTGACAGTAAATGTGTATACACATACACATTCGGAAAATCCAATCCCAAACAACAGTAAACAACAGATATCCATTTGCGTGCACTACCGACTGTAAACCGCTTAGCCATTGCCTTTGTTGAGGGTGAAAGCACTAGGTACAAACAGATAAGCTTGGAATGCGTCGTTTAGTGACCTAAAGATAACAGTAGCATTAAGCTTAGTCGACTTGGTGTAAATTTAGAACCAAATCAGTTGGTAGTACGAATGGAGTTCAATGGCAAAAAGGCTCTTGTCACTGGTGCCGGTCAAGGTATAGTCTACCTTTCTGACTATATTTACTGCCACAAAACGACAATCTTTGCGAAATGGGCCGCAGAGGTCTGATCGTAGGGCCGTAGGACCCGCACATCACAACGACAATCTTAGGAATCGGCCGAGCCATAGCAGAGGCATTGTCCAACAACGGAGCCAAGGTGTACGCTTTGGATGTGAACAGAGAACAGTTAGAAGCTGTCAAGAGAGACAATCCAACAATAGAACCGATTGTTTGCAATCTGTTCGCTAGCTACGATGAAATTCACAAAAGGCTGCAACCCCATTTGCCCTTTGATCTAGTGGCTAACAACGCTGGAATGAGCATTTTGGAGCCTTTCTTAGAAATGTCTATGGAAGCTTTTGACAAGTGAGCTGTACCAAGCGAGAAGTCAACAAAGTGTATTCTTGTTTGGAATTCGAATTATTAGCCTCATGCAAATGACCGGCTTTTGAATGTATCGGAAAGTTTCTGGCTTTCCGATAGGTTCTGTCCAGCTTCCCGATAGGTTGTTTTCAGATTGTCTTGGTTTAGTGCAGTAAACTAATAGACTGAAAGTTATTTTTTTGAATCATTTCAACTGCAAACATCTGAAGAAACAACAAATTTTGAGTTTATGCAACTGGTTGAAAACGCGTTTCCGAGGGGGTCTGAAATAACTCTCCGATAAGTGGTCTGGAAAAGCTTTCTGATACGTCTGAAACAGCTTTCCGATAATGTTTACCATCATTTTTATTTATATTTGCGATAGGCTGGCCAACTACACCATATGGCGTTGGTGATTTGCAAATGTTCGGTATCGGTATTTCCAACAGTACCCAAGAAGCAATACGTCATTTCTCATTTTTCGGTATATCGGTACACCCAATCAACAGTATCTCCAGTCACTTCGCCTTATGTACTGTATCTGTTTCAAAATCAACTGTTCTACAGAGTGCTGAATCTGAACCTTCGAGCTACGGTGGTTGTGTCGCAAATAGTGACCAGAAGTATGGTGGCTCATAAAGTCAAGGGATCTATCGTGCAAGTGTCATCACAAGCTTCCAAATTTCCGCTGCTCGATCATACAGCTTATTGTAATTGAGCTTTCTGTTTCCTTTTTCCAGAGAAACATTTCTAGTCTTTTGTATTGGAAAGGCACTCGGCATTTTGAAACTTTTCTGTCTCATGCAGTATGTTCCGACCTGTTGGAACAGTTTAGGTGTGAGCAAGGCGGGAGTGGACATGTTGTGCAGAAACATGGCCATGGAACTGGGCCAGCATGGAATCCGCATAAACTGCGTTAACCCCAATGCTGTGATGACTGCCTTAGGTAGAATGGCTTGGAGCGACCCGGCCAAATCAGGTCCCATGTTGCAAAAGACTCCTTTGGGCCGATTTATGGGTAAAAAGCTACTCTATCTATATTCTACACCGATCGGATTTTGTTTGTATTTCAGAAGTGTCAGAAGTTGTGGATGGAGTTTTGTTTCTGCTCAGCGAAAAGGCCTCTGCAATTACCGGCAGTTGTTTACCGATTGATGGAGGAAGCTGTGCACTTTAGAGGCTGACCGACCTGCACCACCACTTATTGCCCAACGATCAGACAGTCCAGGGATTTATCCCTACTTGGCTACCCCTACGTACCTAGCTATACGGTCACGGGTATGTTAGCAATACTAAGCCTGCTAAATTACGTAGCCAGCCAAGGATGGATATACGGATATAGGTTGACTAGGTTGACTACGCATAGCTAAGTAGGGGTTAAAGCCAAGTAGGGAGTAAATCCCTGACTGTCAGAACGTTCACTGTAGATGCTCGATAGGTGAAGCCCAAGTCAACAAGCCAACGATCTATCTGGTAGCCTTAGAACCTGTTCTTCTGTCAAGGTCAATGCTAAATTTGTTTGTTAACAGTTTGCTATTAAATGTTAAATGTTAAATGACACATGACGGTTTACCTGAGTAAGAGGTTGCTTGAAAACTCAG
The DNA here is from genome assembly GCA_030248155.1 of Sabatieria punctata. Taxonomy (NCBI): domain Eukaryota; kingdom Metazoa; phylum Nematoda; class Chromadorea; order Araeolaimida; family Comesomatidae; genus Sabatieria; species Sabatieria punctata. Next base: position 105,114 of record JASANB010008067.1, on the reverse strand, counting down.
TAACAAGTGTAATGTTCACAAACATCGTGCAAGACCAAAACGTAGAAGTACAAGAAATAGGTACTGAAACGGAGTTGAGGAGTCTTTACTAGTAGAGTTGCACAACACAACGCACACACACGCGCACTCACTGAATCATACACAACAACCGCACAGGAAGAAACACACAACAACACTCACACAAACTATCAAACTCTTCATCACTCCCCTTTCAACGAGTGTCGACTGGCCGCCGCTGTGCCTGACAATCGGAGAGACGAACTATGGGAGCTGCACCGCCTCTGTTGACTCGGCATCTTCAGTAGCAAGCTGCCCTGCACCGACACCACATTGATCCGATCTCTTGCGCGCCACGCTGCGGCCTTTCTGCGCCTTTACCTTGATCTGACGACTTGTCAACGGTGAAACAGACTTGCCACTCCTGGACAGCGAACTCAAGCGAATTGCCATTCTTCTCCACCTCTGTCCTCTTCTTCTCATTGCCTTTCTTCTTCCTCTCACTTTCATCTTTCTCTTTCTTCTCTTGACCCTTTGCATCCTCTTTGCATCCTCTTGCAAACGACAACGATGGGAGATCGAACAACAGCGGCGTGATCGGGAGCGGCAAATCGCAAAGCAGCGCACTGATCGTCTGATCGCTCAGTATCTGTCTCGACCCCTCGCAGATCGCATGAAAGAGGAAGCGGCTTTGCTTGCTCCGTGTTCTGGCACTTTGGATGTCACAGTCGGCCCATTAAACACTCCCTTCACTGGGTTAATGGTCGATCCTCCCTTCTGTGGGCATTCTCCTATCCAGTCTGATCTCTACATCCCGTTGTCCTTTGGTAACGATCGCACTACGTTTTCGGCTATCATCGATACTGGGGCTCAGGTCAACGTCATTAGTTCTTCAGTCGCTGATTACACAAAGGCTCACTGGTTGCGTCATGTTCCCCAAAGTCGCACTTTTTGGTCTGTGTTTGGAGATTCCCGCTTATGCGATGATGTGCATCTGTCAGTGTCTACCGATAGTCACCACTGCACTTGCATGTCTTTCGTGGTGAACCCAGCGGCCAAGGCATCTGACCCAGTTCTACTAGTAAAGACCTCCTACTTCTCTTCATTGGTGCCGAACAGACCCGGGAGCCACCTTCAGTCAAATTCTACTACAAGGTCCAAGTTCTACTATGAGTCTCGCCTCAAGTTACTCCCGTTTCAACCTCCGTGATCATCAGGCACAGCCGTGCCCATCTGATGCTCACATGATGTCCACTACCCTTCGCGATCGCGTCCAACTTCTACAAGAGGAAATTCAGCGTAATATCGAGCAGCAACAGCAATGGTGGGTCGAACAACAACAACGATGGCAGATCCAACAACACTCACACAAACTATCAAACTCTTCATCACATACTGATTCACAACACGCACTCAAAGATTTATACTCTGTTCTGTGTTCTAAACCGCTGTTGTATATGTGTGCTTCCTTAGTAAACGGTTGCGTCTTGATTCAGCAGACAGGGACGAAGCTAAAACACCGTTTCGTTTCATGCATGTGCGCATGCTTAGCGACTGTGTTTGCTGGATTTGTTCTTAGAAAAAAAGCTGCTGCAGTCAGTCCACCGACTATTACTTCATGTATTGTGCAAGAAACTAGAATTGCGCATTGGCTTGCTGAGGTTTCTGAGCAGACGGATTGAAACCTGTAGCGGTGACCGCTGGAATCCACATACGCACGTCTAGGGGCAACACCTTTCTCAGTAGTAGCCCACGCAGCGCCATACGCAGTTCTTTGTGGCGGATCTGTAATCCATCACCCTTTCGAAACGAGACATATACAGTACGTACAATATGAAGGTTTTTCTAACAAATGACATGTTACCTGGTAAATGAGCACATTGCAGAGGGGATTAAAAGTGGAGAGCATGTAAAAGATGAGCGGGACACTTTTGAAGCCGAACATCAGCAGCAGATTGGCCACCAAGAAAGGGACGCAGAAGAGCAGAAAGGTGCAGCAACAGCTGAGCCCCAGACTGACCGTTATTCTACGCTGCCGCTGCACTTGCTCCTCCTGCTGTTGCCAGCCCTCGTTCAGGGCCATCACCTGGCACCTCTACTTTGCTATATGCGACGTAAGAATAAGCCTCCAACCTGATTCATGTGAACTTTGTGTACCATCCAGACAATGGCGTAAAGTAGGACGCTAAGGAAAGCAAAACTGGTAGGCAAGTTTTGCAAAACAGTGGAAAAGGTTTTCGGAGCTCCTCTCAGTGAATGGTAGGTGACGCAGGGAGCCATCACTTGCAACTCCTGGCGGCTGTTCCCCAGGTACACCATTAGCGTGTAGGATGTATAGCTCGCCACTCCGATCAGAAACGACGTCAGCAACATTGCTCGCACGTAGCGCGTAGAGAAACCTTCAAAATATGGAATTAGCCTCCCTGTGACGGGGGTCGACCAGACGACCCTACAATCAGACCCGAGGGTCCATTTCGATGGGAATTAGCCTCATGAATATCACGTATCTAGTTTCCATACAATAAATTCAGTTTGAATTCGAGGGGAATTTAGGTAATTAAACTGCAACGTGAACATCTTTTGGGCAAGACTACTGTAATCGTTCGTCTGTGTGAAAACTGCAATATTTTCGGAAAGACAGGGAAGTAAAGCGATAGTCTACTTGGTGGACTTCACTTCCAGGATTGTTCTGAAATGGAAACTGCCACAACTGCGCCCAGAGTTTAGGGTTGCCATCTTTCTTTATTTGGCGCGTAACTCACCGAATATGTATGGCATGGCCGAGTGCGATGTTTGTGTATTTGACCACTATAGTGCTTACTGTAGTGCTTTTTATTTTACTTACCATAATCGTGACGATAATCTTTGTAAACTGCACCTGACCTCGAAGTAAAAAATATGAACTTGACGAGTTTCCTTTGTTTTTATTACTGTACTTGCTATTGCTACTGTGCATTCTGACAGTGGAGCAAAAAGGTTTGAAGGTGCCTACCTATATAACGCAACGGCGATATGACGCAAAACAAACGGTCTAGTGACACAACCACTAACATGGAGTTAGCCCAGTTGAGACCAATCATCAACATTGCATTGTGAGGAGCCAGCGCACAAGTGAACGCTGACTTGAACGAATTGTGGGTTCCCTCCATGAGAAGATAAATACGGTACGTTCCTAAAACATTTCTTCCGAGGCTGTGTCAAGAAACCTCACCTGAAACCTGCAGCTAAGAAACCGCTTGTATTGATTCCATCAGCTAACGACAGACCGAGGAGAATCAGATACTCTTTCGTGGTGCGCAGAGCTTCATAGCGCAGAATGGAAAAAGAGATCATCAGGTTACTTCCTCCTATGACGAGACCTTGGGTGCAGTACATCAAGTAGACTGGAAGATTCTCCCAACCAGCCGAGGGGGCCCCGTATTGTTAGCCATACTATCAGTTATAATTCAGCGTTAGTACATAGCTTGGTGAGACACCACCTAGATAGAGGTATGGAGGGGAGTCGTCTGGGCAAAGAAAGAAAGAAAGTCACCTGCGCTCCAATTACAATGTCGAAGACTGTTTCTACTGGGAATTTTTGCAGGTTTCTTGATTAGCTCTCAGTTGGGTTAGCACGAACGATGAACGGCTAGATATGCACTGTAAGCAAATAGATGCCCTTCTGAAAGATGGCAGAAAGCGCAGCTCTATTCTATGTATGAATGAATGAAGTCTATTGCACACTACAAAACAATTGGGCCAAGAACAGTACCCTGTGGGACGGAGCTAATAACAGGTACGGGTTTGACACTATGGCATTCATACAGTACATGTAACAAGGGGTCGGGGGTCTGCCCCCAACCCGACTTAGGCCAGCCCCCCGATGGGGACCCCGACACGATTTTTCGGACGCCCCCTCCGATTTGTCTGGCAAGTAATTTTTTGAGCATGTTTTTGCGATTTTTACAATTTCTGACACAAAAATAGGTAAATTCGTCGGTATAAAAGAGCACTTTTTAGCTGTATTTGAGCCAAAATTAGCTAATTTTTTACGATTTTTAGCCGGAAAGTTGCGATGTTTGAGCGCTTTTTAGTGCCCAAACCCCTCCCTAGAAATTTCTATTCTCAACATCGAATAAGAGGGATATGCTAACCCTAACCTGCAAACAACCAAAGCTAGCTAGTTGATGAGTTTCGATGCGCCGATCTACCATGCTCATGCGTTATGCAACCAACTATACATTTCAAGTATGTAATGTTTATTGGGTTCCTGTTACGAATGACGTGAAACATCGCTCGTCGGCAATAAATACAGAGGTACAAACAACGTCACAAGAAAATACAAAATGCAAAGAACGATGAACAGTCAATAAACTAGCTTAAGAAACAGAATAGTGTCTTATATTTCTCGTATATGGACACGCTATAGTTACGCAACAACATCAAACAAACGTATAAATTACACGTTAAAAATACCTGTTTCTGAACTACGTACGTATATAATATATGAACACACTACAAAGCACTAACTAAACCCAATGAACAGGGATGTGAGGTGTTTTTTTCGTGTTATTTTCGTTTTTTTCCGAAAAAAACCGGTTTTTTTCCGAAGGGTCGGAAAAATTCAGCGGTACACACAACGTCAGAAGAAAATACAAAACGCAAAGAACGATGAACAGTCAATAAACTAGCTTAAGAAACAGAATAGTGTCTTATATTTCTCGTATATGGACACGCTATAGTTACGCAACAACATCAAACAAACGTATAAATTACGCGTTAAAAATACCTGTTTCTGAACTATGTAATATATGAACACACGACAAAGCACTAATTAATCCCAACAACCAGGGATGTGAGGTGTGTTTTTTTCGGTGTTGTTTTCCGAAAAAAAACGGTTTTTTCCTAAGGGTAGGAAAAAAACATATATCGCGGAAAAAAACTCAAGCTAAAAATAGCTAATTTATGTCATTTTTCAGTTAAAAAATGGACTTTTGAGATGTATAATAGGCTAGACTGGCTCAAAACTGTTAGAAAAACAACAGAAAATGCCAAATTTGGCAGTTTAAAACAAAAATGCAAACTTCTGTAAGAAAATTTGCATATAGCGTTTATTGTTGGAGCCTGTCAGGCACTGCTTCATGCCTGTTTCGTGATTTATATCCATGTAAGACGGGTATTTCTGTTCTGAAAAGACAGGAAGGCGCTAGAAAGCGTTAGGAGTTATAAAATCAGGCTAGGTTACTCAGAACTTGGGCTGGAGTTTTTTCCGCGATTTAGGAAAAAACCAAAAAAAACTGAAAAAAAACAGGCCGAGGTTTATTTCGGAAAAATATCCATCCCTGCCAACAACGTGAACCCATCTTACTCACAGCCAAAGTCATTGGACAAAGTTACTATCCCAAGTCTGTCTCTCTTAGGTCTACCCATTCTTGGCCTATTTTTGCACTTGTACAACATTACTTATGACTGTTTGCCACATTCTGATATCCATGGGTAGCGACTTGTTGGTGAACAAGCCCTTGAGAGCCATCCGCAGTTCTTTGTGCCGTATCTATTTGCAACACTGCAACTGTGACTGTGCTATTTAATTGAGCTACGCTTACTTGATAGATGAAGACATTGCAGAGGGGGTTGAAGGTGGAGAGCACATAGAAGATCAACGGGACACTCTTGAAGCCAGCGGTGGTCAGTCGGTTCGCCAACATCATCGGAAAGCAGAACAGCAGGAACGTGCAGAGGCAACTGAGCCCCAGACTCACTGTGATCTTGCGTTGCCGACGCAACTGCTCCTTCTGAGCCTGTTGGTCCTGGCCCAATCCAGCGATCTGCAAAAACCAACTGCTGTTCGGCTTCCCAGCCAAAATTCTGGCAGACACACCTGAGCTGAATGGCGATTGTGGCCAATCCACACCACTATGTACAGAAATACGCTGGCGAAGGCCAAGGTGGAGGGAACGGTCTGCAGCCAGGTCTGGAACGCCCTTGGTGTGTTCTTGACGGCGTGGTAGGTGATGCATGGAGCATACACGGTGGGCTGGCCTGTCTCGTATACATAGGACATCACTCCATAGATGGTAAAGCTGACCGCTCCCAGCAGCCATGCTCCAAAAATCATGCTGCAGGTGTAGGTTGTAGTCCAGCCTATATATAAACGAAACTGTGCAGCCTGTTTGGTGGTCTGTATCTGTCCTGCAGTTTATTCTTATTGTACTGTCTGAATGCCTCACTGGTCCCCACCCAGCTTCTTGTCAAGAAGCCTGATTCAAGAAAGCTCAGCCTGTGTATTGGGCGGAACTTACCGATATACGTGAGTGGAATGAAAACACAGAAGAGACGGTCAAGAGAAACAACCATCAGCATGCCATTGGCCCACGACTGACACCACATCAGAATGATGTTGTGTAGAATGAAGACGCAGTCAAATGCCCGAACCACTGTGTTGTGCATTTCCGTAGCCAGCAGGTAGATCCGGTAGGAGCCTACACATCAAGAAAAGAACCTGAGGAAAACATGAGAAGAGTGAGCTTACCTGCAGCCAGGAACCCGGTCATGTTGATGCCGTCAGCTATGCTCAAGCCTAGTAGAAGAACATACTCTTTGTTGGTTCTGAGTGCCTCGTACCGAAGAATTGAGAATGAAATCACCAAGTTGCTGCCACCTATTACAATTCCTTGCGAGCAGTACATGAGGTAGATGGGCAAATAGACCCATGGCGAACCGCTGGTGGTGTTGGAGATGGACTCAATTGTAGAGTTAGACATGGCGTGAACCGTAAACGATTGGGTCTGCTTTAGCAACAAAACCTCGCGTGAACTTCAAACAATTGCCTCTGCTTAGCAACTAAAGGTATGACTAACACACAGATGTGTGACTTCCGAGATTATTAGAAACCAAATTACTGGTTAATTAGATTCCGGCCAAGAAGGTGACAATATTATTTGCAGGACCTGAAATTAAATTTCACGCAACTAGCACTGCATACATGAATAAAGGAAATAATTTTATTATCCTGAGCTTTCCAGATTCCATTCATTTGGAATCTGTCCAATTGCAGTAGGTAAAAGGTGCCTACCTATGTGTACGTCGTATATATACGCATTAATAGGAACACTCCGTTTTGTTAATGACATTGTTTATTTTCATGCGCATGCTTTGAAGTGCTAGTGTTAGAATTTTGGTCCAAACAATTTATTTCTAGTTGGTACAACTGAGCGCCCACGCAAAAGAAGATTTAACGATACAAATTGTAGGAGACGGTAAATTTTTTCAATACTGGTACTGGTGTGCACAGTGATTACAACTTGAAGGAAAGGTCGACAGAGAGTGGGTAGAAGACCTGTTCCTTGGTCATTGTTTTATAATTTTGTCGTGGGCGTTGAGACATCTTCATTGCCGGAAAACTCGTTTGCAAATAGGCTTTAAAAATAGAGCGAACGTTCGAACGGACAGATTTCAATCACCGACTGTCTGAAATAGTCAGTCAACTATGAGAGTACTTACTGTTATTCTGTTGTGCCTTGTACTGATCGCCATTGCCGCGGCCGATTCCGGGTCAAAGAGCAAAGAAAAGTCAAAGAGCAAAGAAAAAGGAAACAACAGAGAACGTGGCTCCAGTAATCGTCGCAGAGTGACTACCAGGACAAAGACACGAACCAGAGTTCGAACACGAGGAGGTATTTTTCTAGCGCTTTTTATATACAATGTAAGTAAGGAAGAAGAGAGTCTTCCACCTAAGCCTCCTTTAGAGTTCTCGTTCCTTACTGTGGTAGTCATAAAATAAAATGATGATATGGCTGGTGTATTTAGGAAGAAATGGAGGCGAGGAAGTAGAGTTCGGTTCAGATGAAGAAAGTGAAAGTGGAAATGGAAGAAGTAGAAGTAGAAGCAAAAGTAGAGTAAAAACTACGACGCGGACACGGACCCGAACTCGAGGAGGTATGTACAAAACTTTCACTACCTTACCAGACTGAAAATTACGCTAAAATTGTAGGGTCTGGCAGAAACGGATGGGAAAGCGAATGGGAGACCGGCGGAAGTAGTAGCAGACGAGGTGGGAGCAGCAGTAGACGTGGAGGAAGCACAAGCGAGTGGGAATGGGAAAGAGGAAGCAGTGGCAGCAGCAGAAGAGGAGGCAGTAGACGTGGAGGCAGTAGACGTGGTGGAAGCACAAGCGAGTGGGAATGGGAAAGAGGAAGCAGTGGCAGCAGCAGAAGAGGAGGCAGTAGACGTGGTGGAAGCACAAGCGAGTGGGAAAGGGAAAGAGGAAACAGTGGCAGCAGCAGAAGAGGAGGCAGCAGACGTGGAGGAAGCAGGCGTGGTGGAGAAAGCGAATGGGAATGGGAAAAAGAAAACAGAGGAGGAAGTAGAGGTGGAAGCAGAAGGGGCGGAAGTAGAAGAGGAGGAGGTAGTGAGTGGGAATGGGAAAGAGAAAGAGGAAGTGAAAGAGGAGGTAGTCGAGGGGGAAGCAGACGAGGAGGCAGTAGGAGGGGCGGAGGAAGTGAATGGGAATGGGAAAAGGAAAATAGAGGAGGAAGTAGAGGTGGAAGCAGACGTGGAGGAAGCAGAGGTGGCGGCAGTGAGTGGGAATGGGAGCGAAGAGGAGGTAGTGAAAGAGGTGGAAGTAGACGTGGAGGAAGCAGAGGTGGGCGAGAATGGGAAAGAAGAGGAGGCAGTGAGAGAAGACGAGGAGGCAGAAGAGGTGGTGGCAGTGAATGGGAATGGGAGATGAGTGGAAGCGGTGAGCGAAGAGGTGGCCGACATGGTGGCGGTGGTAGAAGTGAATGGGAATGGGAACGAGGAGGTGGAAGTGAAAGAGGAGGTAGAGGACGAGGCATTGGGATGGGCAGAGGAGGAGGAGGAGGACACGGACATGGTCATGGACGTGGGGGCATGCCGCCTTTTGGTCGAGGACCACCCGGCGGCGGCAGTGGAGGAATTGAGCGCATTTTGAGAGGAATGGGTGGCAGTGGACACGGTCGTGGCAAGTTGTTTAGCAGCTCAGTTGGTTCAAGTCTGCTGGGAAAATTGTTTGGAGGCGGCTAAATAATTGTTGTGCGTTTGATTCAGAATTTGGCCAAAGCATTCGTTTTCTGTGAATCTTGAGATTGTACATACTGATTTTATGTCTTGCTCGAATATACCGGTTCTCTCTTCAATACTTGAACGTTTAAGAGTTAGTACGCGAGAAATCGATCCTGTGCAATCGAACAATCGGCCATCGCTAAAACTTGGCCCTGGGTTTGTGGTAGAGTGCGAACTGGTATTGGGTATTGGGTATTGGGTATATTGGGTGTATTGGGGTGTTTTCCAGGTATTAGGTATTGGGGTTTTTACCCCCCAATACCCAATACTAAATTGGGCAATTAAAAATAGAGAAAAATCTATGTTGACCTGAAAAATTGATATGAAAAAATCGAAAAAGTAGATCGATGATTCGGTTTAGTAAGCTGTTTTCGCGTTAAGGAGCCGTCCATAAACGACGTCGTTCCAAAATCCCGATTTTTCGGAGCCCCCACCAAAATCGCCTTGCGTCGTTTCTAGGGGACCCCTCCCACTAAGACGACGTTGTTTTCCGTTTACCCTCCCCCCGATAAAAGTGCAGTACATACAGAACTGCCATGTTTTCTTGTTAGCATACTGCGCAATCAATAGAATAGATCCCTACAACCACTCTGGGAAGCTTTCTGCATTGTAGAAACCTCTGACAGAATGTACTTAAATTGAAAATAATACAATCAAAGTTCCCTACAAATCCCAAAAAAGCGTCGCATTTCGGCCCACCCCTCCCCCTCTGGAATGTCGTCATTTATGGACGGCCTTATCAACTAAACGTTAGTATAATTTCCTAAAGTGTACGCTTTTCTAAGCGCTACACCAATAATTAATTTCTCTGTTCTTATCTACAATAAAAATGGTGACATTTCTAATGTCACCGTAATGTACTAGCACCGTACCCATGGCTATTGCGGTGGTGCACACAATTTCCGGCCGAGCTAGGAAAAAACCGCCCGAAGTAAGAAACACGACTGAATTACGAAGCATGTACCAAAAATGTTAATTTCTGCTAAATTTACGCCTAAAACGGCTTCTAAATGCTTTCTGAATGGCTTATTTTTCAAAATTTTCTCGCCCTGCTTGGGCAGCGGCCCAAGCAGCCTCTTAAAAATATTAAATGCAGTGCCAAAAATCTTGTGTACACAATTAGAATGTACCTGTCCACTGAAATGATTTTTTTGGCCCAGTTACGCAAGTATTTGGTATTGGGTATTGGGGTATTGGGGGTCTCAGGTATTGGTATTGGGTATTGGGGTATTGGGTTTTTTAGGTATTGTTCGCACTCTAGTTTGTGGAACTTGTACCTAACGAAACGATAACTCATGCTAAACTTGAAGAGCACAGCCCTCTGCATGTCCCTATTCACCAGAGCCAGGCTTCGGAAGGAAGCTCACCAGCAAGCAAAATTGGCCACTTAAGATGTCATGTTTGACTCAGTTTAATTTACTAAATTTACTCGTGGTGAAATTTACTAAATTGGATTTTTCTCGAAAACAAGAGAGGTCTTCCCTGGGAGATTGCTTTATTTTAAAGCCCCGCGAATTGCGCTTCTAACGGTGCATAAAAATGGACAATACCAATGAATTCGCTAGCGCCGCTTGAATGTCAAAGACAACTTACACGTAAATAAAATTGCTCATAAGACGCATAAATAGTAGCAGTATTACTGTAGCAGGCGTGCGTCCTGATGCAGCCAGTTTGTTATAGTTGCATACTGATTGCTGTATCCGGGGCATGTTATGGCAGGTTGATTGTTGAGTTGAGTCTCCGTGCTGGGTAGTCTTACCTGGTAAGTTACTAACAATACTAATGTTTTATAAAAGGAAAATACTATTACACAAAACTGAAAATTACATTCACTAGATTTTTGAACGGTCTTTAATTAGATCAAGAGTCTGTTGATTAGGTTTAGGTAATCGAATTATCATCTTTGCAGGTGACAAACAAAGCAAAGTGTTTTCTAAGAGACCGACTGGTCATAAGCAGCAAGTAAGGATTGAGGCCAGAGAACAGATCAGTGATGACGGCATAAGCGATGAATGACGGTCCACTTAAAGGCTGATTGAAATACTGTAGTTAAAGTTGAAAACTGCTCTGCAAGTCAGGTAAATGGCGAAACTGCCCATCAACATGAAAATAACGATACTGTTTGCCAGTAAGCGGAACTCTCGCTTTCTAGTCTCCAGTTGGGATTGCTGACTGACAGCAGATGCCACAGAATTCCGTTGCTTCCACAGTTTGATGCCGATAGCTATGTAGAAGCAGCTAACTACGACCGTAAATGACCAGCTCATTGTGAGTAAGGCTCTGCCGTATACTAACTGTGACTGAAAGTAAATCTGGTCAAGTCAGCGGTGACGGTAGAATGATGATAGATTGTATGTGAAGGCTAATCGTAGCCTTTGCAAAGGAACCTTCTACGTACCTTGCTGATGCCGCCGTATTCAAAGCTGACATAAGACTGGTTGTCGGCCACATGCATTACGTATCTGAGATCGCCACTAGTAAATGAGACTGCCACACCGATTATGACTGGAATGGATCCTTGTAGCACCGTCATCCATCTCTGTTTCTGCTTGGAGCACAACTGAAACTGCACTTCTGTCCAATTATTCATATTGCCTGGCTGTACGCTGTAACACTTGAATATTTGACTAAATCAGTACAAGGTTCTGTCTGTGAGCTTCTATAAAATGACAATACCTGGTTATATTTAAAAGGCAATACGACCGCTACAAACCGGTTCCAACACAAATACAGAATTCCCAAATGCTGAGCGTAAGAAGAGAAAGCCCAAAAGAACTTGGCCGCCTTAGCCGTTTGAACTCCCGCAGTGCCAGAGAAGAGACTTTCAGCTAGCCAGAGTCTTTGTGGAAAGTGCACGAAAAACTCTGTGGTCAGCAGAGTAACGATGTCAATAACGCCCAGTGTGAAGCAGTGATAGTAGAAGGCCCCACTGAACGGCTCCTTGGCTCGGAAACGAACTACTGTACCCAGAAATGCCGAGTAGATTATCACAGTTGGAATGAAATAGAGCAGCGAGCCGTAGATGAGCAGTTTAGCTAGCTTTGCCATTAGTAACCTACACGTAGGTCTAGGTAGTCTTCTGACCAATATCTATTGTTGGGGGTTTACATAGTTCATTTGGGAAGCAATTACTTGCACCTAAGAGAAAGCTGCTCAGACTTTTAATTTATTAGCTACGTATGACGATTGACTTTCGGATGACAGAGCAAACATGCTGAGTATTGGCCACCACAAACTTTCAAAGTACAAATTCGATTGATTTGATTGCTACTCAAATTCATGTAGAGGGATCCCAACAAAACTAGACTTGCGGTGATACTCCTTCTGAAATTTAATACGAAAAAATATGACCAAAAGCAGAAACATGATTGCGATCTTGCGGAAGAGTATTTATGTTTAGTTTCATACGTACGTACTTATTCTCTAACTAGGATTTTATTATTGTTTTGATAGTTGGTTCAACTTTTGAGGACGCACTCGTTGCTATGGCTTTGCTGAGATCTATCCAAGCTGTTGATTTTAATTTAATTTCAATTTTAATAGTACTATTCATTAATCCCAGAGACGCTAAGACTCCGTAAGTGTCTCTGAGCTGAGGTGCTCAGTCCAGTCTGACGATCTTACACATGTCTTGTTGTGAAGAAGTTCCCGTTCTCTTTGCATAATCATTTGCAAGTTGTTAATTGTCATAATAGAACCCATCAATAGCGTTGACTTGACAAAAGAACCCAGTGCATCCTGTCAAATGTAGAGCGAACCTTTCTGACTGTCAGAAGAACTAGTGTCTATCAAAAATGCCCCTGTGATTGTGCATAAATTGGACTCTTCTTGCTAGTGAACAGCAGCTTCCATAAATAAGACTGCAGTTGACATAAACAAGGGCTTCTGACCTACCCGCACAACAGGTACAACCTGCGGGAGCTTCAGCTCTGTACCACAGCTAGGCTCAGTCTGCTTTGGAGTGGAACAATTGAAAACGTTAGTGCCAAGACACTCAAATTTCCAAGAGCAACACAAGTAGTGACAGAGAAATTGTAGCTTTCCGATTTCCATTAAACTACAAAGCAAATATTTGATATTGAATGACAAACAGACAATCAGCAGTTAGTTATTGTCAAAATGTTGCGAATTGGCACAGCTGTCGGCGAGCCAGATCTGTTCCCGTGTGCTCTGACCAACTTCGCCACTAGAAACAACTGCACCAAACCGGGTATATTTGCCGAGATTTTCACTGCCATTTTGCTTGACCTAAACGTCAAATACCAGCTAATACCGTTCTACCAAAAGGACTACAATGATTCAGTGTGGTCCGTGCAGTACAATGACATAATCAACAACTCTATCGATACTATGGCTTCCGATTGGTCGATGACCGAATCTCGCATGAAAGATCTCGAATTCAGCTTTCCAACCCGACAAGTGACACCAATATTTATCGTGGCCAAAAAGAAACCAAGCATTTTGTCGGCATCTCTGGTAGCCTTCACGGTCTTCGAGCTGGAACTGTGGTTAGCCATTTTTGGCTTTGCTTTTGCACTATCAGTTATTATCCTCCTGTACCGCACCTACGGCCCTATCCCTGTGCACAAGTCTGAAGGTTTGTGGCCGTTTTTCCGCTTTGCTATTCATCAAAATGAACGAATAACTGCAGAACCTACCAGGGCCGCCAATTTTCTGCTTATTCTCCTCGGATTTCTATCGGTTCTTTTCACCACTCTCTATCAGGGCAGACTACTGACCACTCTGCTTGCTCCTAAACCTCTGCTGCCTTTTGACGACCCCTACCAAATGATAGAGTTGGTGAATTCCGGCAGTTTGAAGTTGGTCACCTTTTCCAGCATTGGTTGGCATGCCCAAGAGATGAAGTATTCAAATCAAAACTACTTCAAGCTTTTGCGTCAGGCCACGCAACACAACCCAGTAGTGTATGAAAGAGACGCCGAGAAAACAAAGGAGATGGTTCAGAATGGGCCCTACGTCCATGCTACCACCAGCAATTATGGCAGCAAATTTTTGAACAACTGCAATCTGACTGTCATTGATGAAGGACGGTCGTTGCCAGCCTACTGGCGTGGACTGGTCTTTTCTAAGGGTTCTAAGTGGGCACCGAAATTCAATGAACGTTTGAAACAACTGCAGGCCTATTCTGAGAAAGTGGTTGACAAGTACACACACACTACTGCACAGTGTAACAATGTTGCTGATGAAACTGTTAGAAAGCCGCTGAGCTTGGTATCGCTTTCAGGTGTTTTCGGATTTTTTGTCTTATTGAATTTAGTTGGCTTACTTAGTTTGACCTATGAATTTGTGCAAGTCCGGTTTTTGCAAAAACTGACCCAGTATACTAGTGACTCGTTTTACAACAGCGCGTTGCTAGATCGTAAGTTCTTGGAACTGGAGGCGGTTTTTAATGTGCTTAAGTTGTATGAATCAAATGAATGCCTTGAAAAGCTACGATTGCTTGCGAAGGATGAGTTGAGATTTCAATTCTTGATACGTCGTAAGAAACAACAGTCAAAATAATATTGTTCAATCTGTTTCTAATCGTTTTCCACTTGATATGCTCTGTTTATGCATGATCTTTATAAAGTAAAATGCTTCATGGTTGAAATACAAAATAGCACTCTGGATAATAAACTGCTTTTTGTTTCTACTAATGCATCTCTAACGTTTCGAATTAAACGATTCACTTTCTGCTCTTCTGTTGTCTGACCTGACCCTACTGTTCAGACTAGATACCTTGGTTAGAAAATTCTGTCAGTTAAAAACTTCCTAGTTCTGTGAGGAAAATATGAAAATATTTTTGATGTTCTGGTTGTTTTTTGTCTGTTCTTCGATTGCAAACGCCTACTACGACACAGCAGATGACACGGTCAGTGTTTTCAACATATTTTTGCACAGTACAGCAACCGCATTTGTAGAACCGTAGAACTCACAGACTATTCAGTTGAATATTTAGAGTCGTTCTCTGGCCCTATCCAGTCTGTGTTCAGACCAGAAATTCAATGTTCGGGCTAGAGGGCTGTATGTTGCTACACAAAGTCGGTCTGCTTAAGCATCTTGTGATGAAAATTTTCGAATCGAATGATCTCGATTTCTATCAGAATTCATACTGAAAAAATTGGAGGTCTAGAATACCTTTGGACTACTTTAAGAAAGTTTTATCCAAATTTTTTCCCGCCACATTTATGCCCCCTAGCTCGTCTGGAACCCCTTGCCTACCTACCATTTTATATCAGAACAAATTGGCTACAGTACATACTATTATGTAAACAAATTCTAGGCTGCCAGCCTGCTGTCTCAAAATCGCAAAATTTCCATGTTTTGTTGAGGGTAAAAATTTCTAAGTCGAATTTCTCGCTTGCTAATTGTAATTCTCTGAGTTAACAGTCGCGGTTTTTCTCAAACATTTAAGAGTCAGTCTCTGAACCGATCGAGTCTTGGTCCTTTGCCATATTCAGACCCCAAAAATGAAACTTTGGCGTGGAGGGCTCAAAGTTGGACGACTAATACGTATGGATGGGTTATATAACCACCGCAAAGGATATCCCGATTCGACGCTCCACGCTCGAGATACGGCCTTCTGAAAATCGGTCCGCTTAACTATGGGACCAAAATTTCAAAATCGAATTTCTAGCGCACTAATCAGTGTTCGGACTTAAAAATTGGGGGTTTAGGGTAACTTTTAGAGTACTTTCAGAATCAACGGTCGAATTCCATTTTCAATGAAAAAAATTTTTTTCGACTCCCTTTGGAGCCCCGTAGCTCGTCTGGAACCCCCCTACACCGTTCTTTTTATTTCAGAATATTGTAGCGCTATCAATTCCCTACAGTTTGGTATAAGCCACATTGGCTGACCCGTGGAAGGTAGTGGTGAAATATGGCTTCAAATTTGAAAAATCCTTAAATTTTTAGTTTTGGTACTACACCAAAATTTCCTGCTGGAGTTTCTAGCGCACTAATCAGTGTTGGGACTTAAAAATTGGGGGTTTAGGGTAACTTTTAGAGTACTTTCAGAATCAACGGTCGAATTCCATTTTCAATGAAAAAATTTTTCGACCCCCTTTGGAGCAATATTCTGATATAAAAAAACGGTGTAGGGGGTTCTAGACGAGCTAGGGGGCTCAAAGAAAAAAAAAACAAAACACCAAAAAAAAAAAAAAAACACCCCCTCAAGCAACTTTTGTCCCCGATCCGGCTGGTGTCGAAATATGTCAAAATAGATACCAAACGAACACCAACGGTGCATGTTCGAACATCGGGGACCCCCTAGAACCTGAGCTGTACCCCCTCAAAGTTGGGTCACCAGCCACTTTTTGACCAATTTTTTTGTGTCTGACAGTCTCAACTCAAACGATCACCATTCTCTCATTTCTCTAGATACAGAATTGGTCTGCACATGGTTCGATAGCTCTAAGGGTGGCCTTTCTAGCGCTCTACCCCAGGCTTCCGGAACCTACCCAGTTAGCGAGATATTCTCGAAAAACTGAAAAATTTCCGAAAAACACTGCCTCATTTTTTTCCGAAAAATCGTTATAACTTCTGCCAGATATGCGTCGTCCGTTCAATATTTTAGATAATGATACAACACTAAAGGCCAAACAAAATTAACATATTTCGGATCCAAATTGTGGTTGGTGGGGGGGGGGGTGTTTTGCGATTTGAAGACTGTCGAAAAAAATTTTTTTGCTCAGAATCAAAAACAAACCAGTCAGTCTGATGCAGGTTGACCCGCTGATTCCGAATATGCACTCGGATCGGCTGGATTCCTTCTGGTTCGGGAGTTATTGACCTCCAAATTCTTGACAGACAATATTTCTCAAGTGGCACTCCTCATTAGCATGAGTAAGAAGCGTGCTGAAAAGCAGTTTTTCTTGTGCAGTTTTTGCTGCTGATTCCGAAAATAACTATATTTTCTCTCTGCGATGCCGATTTTGGAAGATATGGCCATTTTAAGAATTTGCAAGGAAAATGTATGAACTTTGCATGCCATAGCAGTTTGAAAGGTGACTCAGTTCAGACATGTGTTGGGCACAGACCCATGCAATTTGCTTCATCTAATGCAGTTTTTCACGCTGATTCTGAAAATGAGAGCCGTTTTTCAATATGCCCGCTCCCACATGAGTTATTGCCTCCTGGTGCCCTGTCATTTATGTCATAAGTGACTGATCAAGGAAATTCATGAAATGGCTCCTATTAGGTGTAGTTTTCTTCGCTGATTCAGAATATGACGCTATTTTTGCGGTACAACCACTGGCCCGTGACTTATGGCCTTCTAAAGTTTTATCAATACCCATGGTTTCCGGTGGGGTCATCTTGAAATAGATAATCATTGTTCCGGCACTTTCAAAGGGAATCATGTAACAGTAAATGGTCTACCTGACCTATTTTGAGCCGCTGATTTCAAAAATGACCCCTTTTACCATATTGTTGTGTCATAACTGTGGAGGGTTGTATCAGAAAATTGGTTTCTTCCAGGGTAAAACTATGGTAATTTTTGAAATCAGCGGCTCAAAATAGGTCAGGTAGACTATTTACTGATACATGATTCCCTTTACAAGTGCAGGAACAATGATTGTCTATTTCAAGATGACCCCTCCAGAAACCATGGATGTTGATAAAACTTTAGAAGGCCATAAGTCACGAGCCAGTGGTTGTACCGCAAAAATAGCGTCATATTCTGAATCAGCGAAGAAAACTACACCTAATAGGAGCCATTTCATGCATTTCCTTGATCAGTCACTTATGACGTAAATGACAGGGCACCAGGAGGCAATAACTCATGTGGGAGCGGGCATATTGAAAAACGGCTCTCATTTTCAGAATCAGCGTGAAAAACTGCATTAGATGAAGCAAATTGCATGGGTCTGTGCCCAACACATGTCTGAACTGAGTCACCTTTCAAACTGCTATGGCATGCAAAGTTCATACATTTTCCTTGCAAATTCTTAAAATGGCCATATCTTCCAAAATCGGCATCGCAGAGAAAATATAGCTATTTTCAGAATCAGCAGCAAAAACTGCATAAGAAAAACTGCTTTTCAGCACGCTTCTTACTCATGCTAATGAGGAGTGCCACTCGAGAAATATTGTCTGTCAAGAATTTGGAGGTCAATAACTCCCGAACCAGAAGGAATCCAGCCGATCCGAGTGCATATTCGGAATCAACGGGTCAACCTGCATCAGACTGACTGGTTTGTTTTTGATTCTGAGCAAAAAAATTTTTTTCGACAGTCTTCAAATCGCAAAACACCCCCCCCCCCCACCAACCACAATTTGGATCCGAAATATGTTAATTTTGTTTGGCCTTTAGTGTTGTATCATTATCTAAAATATCTAACGGACGACGCATATCTGGCAGAAGTTATAACGATTTTTCGGAAAAAAATGAGGCAGTGTTTTTCGGAAATTTTTCAGTTTTTCGAGAATATCTCGCTAACTGGGTAGGTTCCGGAAGCCTGGGGTAGAGCGCTAGAAAGGCCACCCTTAGAGCTATCGAACCATGTGCAGACCAATTCTGTATCTAGAGAAATGAGAGAATGGTGATCGTTTGAGTTGAGACTGTCAGACACAAAAAAATTGGTCAAAAAGTGGCTGGTGACCCAACTTTGAGGGGGTACAGCTCAGGTTCTAGGGGGTCCCCGATGTTCGAACATGCACCGTTGGTGTTCGTTTGGTATCTATTTTAACATATTTCGACACCAGCCGGATCGGGGAAAAAAAGTTGCTTGACCTTCCTAAGTTGACTTTCTCGCAAAATGCATGTTAAGACCGCGCACCCCCATCCCAGCCATCAACATGTATATCCTAACACCCCCCCCACCCGCTCACCACCCCCACCTAATCCCCAACACTTCCAAGTCCCACCCCACACCCCACCCTTTATCCTCAGCTCTCCTCTTCTCTCCCAACTATAACCACAACCAAAGCCAACACCCACAACATGACAACACCCCCACCCACACATCCCCCCCACATACTACTACTCCCAAACATCCACCACCACTATTGCTCACCCCCCCACTACTACCCGCAACACAATTTCCTCCTCTTATAAAACAATTCAAAATCCATATTCCCTTTTTACCCCCAAAATTACCCCCACTACCCTAATTCCTCTTATTTTCCAAACCCCCCACCCCCAAACCAATCCCCCCCACCCCCACTAATTCATCCATCCGAAGCACTTCCCTCTCTCGCTCAGCACCCATCCGCATTACCCCCCCCCCCCCCCCCCCTCCCCTTCCCCCCCCCACCTTTCCCAAGTTATCTCCCCCCCCCGCTTTTTTACCCTTCCTAACCTTGATTTTTCTGACTTCTTTGTCTATGCGCCATTGAGTCATTTTTCGTGGTCATCTCATGTGTATAAACTGCACTGCTCTTACAGCCTTCTCCAAACACTCTTTTTCAAATCGCGTCATTAATCTGTGGAATTCTCTTGATTCAACTCTTTTCTCTGCTCCTAATGTATCCAGTTTCTGTGGCAAAATTACCACTGATTTTCTTTTGCCATTTTGTAATTTTCAATGTTTCTTGTAACCTTGGACGGGCACTGTAAGAGCTCTGCCTGGTGCTCTCTCTTTCTCGTATTGTGCTTTTTTGCTTTCTGCGGTTACTCAATTTGATTGACGTGTTTTCGAGATTGAATAAATAGAGAGTGATGAAGGCAAAAAGTCGATTTTCCGACCCAAATTAGGTTCACCTACTCTAATACATTTAAAGCACTAAAAACAACTTTTAATTTTCACTTTCTGAAATAACAAACAAAAAATGTTATCAGATCAGCTACCGTAGTTTTGTTGTTTGATGTTCACGAAAGGTTTCTTTACAGCGGTTACTGTATGCCCCGCCTCGACAAACTAGCGTCACGTTCATAACCGGGCCGCGGGGGGTGACGCGTGACCCCACCCACCAAAATCGCCGCGACCCCCAGACCGGCAGGCACACCCCCAAATTTTCGAATTTTGACTACCCCAACCCATTTTCAGGCCCACGTACGCATGGGTTACCTATTTACGTGGAGTGGAACATAAAAAGCACCGTTTGCACCGTACAATTGCTGTAGCACCATCGGTCTTATCGGACCGCGTTGTTGGTCTCCTCGCTCGACCGTTCTAAACCACCGTCTGTCATGTGGCCCTTTCCCCGCTGGTCCTACAGGCATGAGTACCCATTGCGTAGATTAGTGTTTCTAATGTACATCATTTTTGAACAATTTTTCGTTAAACGGACTAAAGTCCTGGGGTTTGGACGATGATTGTTAGCTTCTAATCCGATCCGATGCGATGTGGCGGGGGCCGTACGATGTAAAACCCCACAAAACCCAATTTTTAAATTATTGTCAAATTTTTTACTTTCCAAAAATAAAATATAGAAATTTTATAAATAAAATAAAAAAATTATAAAAAACCTGTTAAACCTTCATCAGAAAAAAAATAAGAGTGTTCTTTGATACCTAATAATAATTTTATATAAAAAAAATTAAAAGTTTATATAATTTAATAAAAATTGGTAAAAATATTTTGAAAACCTAAAGAAATCACCTAAAACTCCCTTTCTTTTCAGTACAAAAAAAATCGATCTTTCATCAGATGAGTAACAAATGGTCGACAAAATAGCATAAAATGAGTTAATATCTTTGCTATAGAAGCGTTCGTGAGCTTTTGTAGTAACCCCCCCCATCCTGACTTTTCCATGCGGCTGGCTGGCCGGCAGTGACGTCACTGCCGGCCAGCCCATCTCGAGATAATCTCGGCGTCCCGAGATTAGCTCGAGACTCCGCCTCTTACGACTCCGCCCACTCACCGCCGCGGCCGCGGGAAAAACTTTTGTTCAGGTGGGGTTCGAACTTTCAACGTTTCGGTCACGGGCTTATCGGTTTTACCAATTGAGCCACGCACTCGGTTAGAGTAGTAGCTGTAAAAGGGCAATGTATAAGTGGTGAGGAAACGCCGCGGATTACTGCCTCTGTCAGAATCGGAATTTGATTTTGGTGGGAAATTCAAATTGCTCCCCTCATATTTCGACACTGCTCCTCAGAATTTGGCTTTGGTTTTGGTGGGAAAATTGCCAGATTTCGACACTACCTCCCTCAGAATTTGGGTTTCATTTTGGCGGGAAATTCAAATTGCTCCCTCAGAACTTGTTTATGTGGTTATATGCACTCCTCCGATTACGCAACGTTATAATTATCCCGTTCAAATACGGCCAGCGTGTCTTACGTAGTAATGTTTACCTGCTTAATTCACTTGCTGACCACTGTGTGCCGGCATTAGCCTTTGAGTCAGCCGACCGGCTTAGCTGTTGCTTTAATTCAACTCTGGTGTTTTGCCACAAACCACAGTCTGTCTGTATGCCTGAGTCACCTTTTTGCACTATTTTTGTCTTATGCATAAAGTAGAATCGGCGCCCAGAAAACGGTGGCTGAATAATAACATAATAGAACTAAAACAAAGAGGGTTAGAATTGGCGCCCAGGAAATAAAGGAAGAGATAGAAAATAAAATATAAAAATTGGAAATATAGATAAACATGTTTTGGAATCGACGCTCCAGAAATGAGAGGTTTAAAAACTGAATTTGGGACCGGTACTTTTTGGAGCGAAATTCAAACTTTCAGAATTGGAAAACTTTGGTCAATACTTTAGGGGGCCAGCTAATAACTGGTGTAGTAATGTTTACTTGTTATCTCTGGTTTTTCTAAATCTATTCGCCATTTGAGTCGGCTAACTGCAGTAGCTACATTAAATAAATAAGTAATAATTAAAAATACAATAACTAAAGTAAATGTAAAAAAAATATAAAAAAAAAAAAATAAGTAATAATTAAAAATACAATAACTAAAGTAAATCTGAAAATAAATAACAATTATTAAAAATAAAACAAAATAAGGAAAAATACAACAACTAAAATAAATGCGAAAATAAATAAAATTCGAAAAAATAAATATAACTAAAAAAATTTATAAAATAAGCAAATGTAACGTTTAGAATCGGCGCCCAAGCATTATCTGGCTGCCAATTCGTGAAAAAATCCTCAGGATTTCGAGATTCACATTCCCGACCCTGGGATTACAAAAATCTCACTAAGATCATCGATCTTCTGGCGCTCTGCACAAAGATTTGTCACTCTGCACAAAAGATTTGTCACTCTTTACTGGAGATTTGGCAATCTTTTACAGAGATTTCACCAGTATTGCGCTATTTCCCTATAGTTTGGGCAGCTGTATATATCGATGGCATACATGTTGGCTCATATCGCACACACATATGCCAGATAACACCGAGATTACACTGAGATTTGCCAAGATCGCACTGAGATTTCACAAAATCTCACCGGTATTGCGCTATTTCCCTATAGTTTGGGCAGCTGTATATATCGATGGCATACATGTTGGCTCATATCGCACACACATATGCCAGATAACACCGAGATTACACTGAGATTTGCCAAAGATTCGCTTACTGAGATTTGCCAATCTTTACAGGTATCTCACCGCTATTGCACTATTTCCCTATAGTTTGGGCAGCTGTGTATTATTCTGCTAACTGTAAAACCGGCCCTGGACAGTATAAAAACGCACCTTTTTGACGGATTGTTCATTGTATGTGTTTGTCTCAACACATATGGGTGACAGCAAAATCGATTTGGCAGAGTTGCTGTTTGGGGAGGAGGAGAAAGTCGACAAGACTGAAAAAGAAATGGGTAAAGAGGAAATGCCCAAAAAACGGAAGCGGTCCCCGAGTTCCAACACTAAGAAATGGTCGAAAATTGAGAAAACCAGCAATGAGGTGAAAGCGAAACCGGTGGATCAGACTGACACAGCTGGTGAAAAACCGAAGCCAGAAGAAGACAATGAGAAGGAAGCTCGCTGCTGCTGTGCGATATACGTTTATGTGTAACTATACAAATAAATTTGTTCACAACAGATTTTTGCTTTCTTGCTTGGATTTGGATTTGCAGAGGTCACGCCAGGATTTCCTAGAATTCTTACCAGGATTTGCAGAGATCGCGCAATTTCCCTAAGTTTTGAATTTCCCGCCAAAACCAATCAAAATTCCTCTGTTTTTCATATATAAAGTAATACATTTTCTCTAACAGTCAGTTTGTTGAGCTGGCAGTTTGCCGTGTGGTTGCTACCACCTCAAGTTGTTGTGCCATTGAAATGGATCCCTGTATTTGTCCGACATGCGGTGTTCAGCTATCCAGTGTATCAAACCGTCGCCGCCATGAAAGACTTCAACACGAAATGATTCCAGCTGATGAAGAGTTTGAAAGCCAACAAACAGAATCTGACAAATCGGAGTCTACCAAATCAGAGTCTGACCAGTCAGAGTCCGATGAAGTAGAGAAGAACTGGGTGCTTTTGCTTAGAGAAACTTTTGACAAGATGAATTTAAAAAGTTATGAAGGACTACTGAAAGAGCCGTTGTTCAGCGAGTTTTTGGACCAGTTGCGAGAGACACTTCAGGAAAAACTGAAGTTTGCAACATATTTCCAAGATGAAGATGAGGTGTACACTGCTATCTTGAATACTGCTAATAACTATATGGAAAAAGATCTCGGTGAGGAGGAGGCGATTGAGAAAGCTTGGGATGAACGCAAGTTTCTGGTGAAAAAGTTTATTTGCGAGAATAAAAATCTAATCGAGCAAGCTTTTGCTGATGAAGAAGAAGCGCAAATGGATGAAGAGCAGATTGAAGAAGAACAGAATGAAGAAGAACAAGCTGAAGAGGAAGATGTTGACTGAACTTTTGGTTGTTTGATAAAATTCCAGTAACGTTTTGGCAGGAAAATTCAAAACTTAGGGAAATTGCGCGATCTCTGCAAATCCTGGTAAGAATTCTAGGAAATCCTGGCGTGACCTCTGCAAATCCAAATCCAAGCAAGAAAGCAAAAATCTGTTGTGAACAAATTTATTTGTATAGTTACACATAAACGTATATCGCACAGCAGCAGCGAGCTTCCTTCTCATTGTCTTCTTCTGGCTTTGGTTTTTCACCAGCTGTGTCAGTCTGATCCACCGGTTTCACTTTCACCTCATTGCTGGTTTTCTCAATTTTCGACCGTTTCTTAGTGTTGGAACTTGGGGACCGTTTCCGTTTTTTGGGCATTTCCTCTTTACCCATTTCTTTTTCAGTCTTGTCGACTTTCTCCTCCTCCCCAAACAGCAACTCTGCCAAATCGATTTTGCTGTCACCCATATGTGTTGAGACAAACACATACAATGAACAATCTGTCAAAAAGGTGCGTTTTTATACTGTCCAGGGCCGGTTTTACAGTTGGCAGAATAATACACAGTAGAGCAAAATATAGGGAAATAGTGCAATACCGGTGAAATACCTGTAAAGATTGGCAAATCTCCAGTAAAGAGAGACAAATCTTTGTGTAATCTTGGCTAATCTCAGTGTGATTTCAGTGTAATCTTGGTTCAATATAAGCCAGCATGTACGCCAATAAGATGTACAGCTGCCCAAACTATAGGGAAATAGTGCAATAGCGGTGAGATTTTGTGAAATCTCAGTGCGATCTTGGCAAATCTCAGTGTAATCTCGGTGTTATCTGGCATATGTGTGTGCGATATGAGCCAACATGTACGCCATCGATATATACAGCTGCCCAAACTATAGGGAAATAGCGCAATACTGGTGAAATCTCTGTAAAAGATTGCCAAATCTCCAGTAAAGAGCGACAAATCTTTTGTGCAGAGCGACAAATCTTTGTGCAGAGCGCCAGAAGATCGATGATCTTAGTGAGATTTTTGTAATCCTAGGGTCAGGAATGTAAATCTCGAAATCCTGAGGGTTTTTTCACGAATTGGCAGCCAGATAATGTTTGGGCGCCGATTCTAAACGTTACATTTGCTTATTTTATAAATTTTTTTAGTTATATATATTTTTTCGAATTTTATTTATTTTCACATTTATTTTAGTTATTGTATTTTTCCTTATTTTGTTTTATTTTTAATAATTGTTATTTATTTTCAGATTTACTTTAGTTATTGTATTTTTAATTATTATTTTTACTTATTTTATTTTTAATAATAGTTATTTGTTTTCACATTTATTTTAGTTATTGTATTTTTAATTATTACTTATTTATTTAATGTAGCTACTGCAGTTAGCCAACTCAAATGGCGAATAGATTTAGAAAAACCAGAGATAACAAGTAAACATTACTACACCAGTTATTAGCTGGCCCCCTAAAGTATTGACCAAAGTTTTCCAATTCTGAAAGTTTGAATTTCGCGCCAAAAAGTACCGGTCCCAAATTCAGTTTTTAAACCTCTCATTTCTGGAGCGTCGATTCCAAAACATGCTTATTTATATTTCCAATTTTTATATTATATTTTCTATCTCTTCCTTTATTTCCTGGGCGCCAATTCTAACCCTCTTTGTTTTAGCTCTATTATGTTATTATTCAGCCACCGTTTTCTGGGCGCCGATTCTACTTTATGCATAAGACAAAAATAGTGCAAAAAGGTGACTCAGGCATACAGACAGACTGTGGTTTGTGGCAAAACGCCAGAGTTGAATTAAAGCAACAGCTAAGCCGGTCGGCTGCTCAAAGGCTAATGCCGGCACACCGTGGTCAGCAATTGAATTAAGCAGGTAAACATTACTACGTAAGACACGCTGGCCATATTTGAACGGGATAATTATAACGTTGCATAATCGGAGGAGTGCATATAACCACTTAAACAAGTTCTGTGGGAGCAAAAAATCTGACTGAGGGTTTCGTCACCACTTATACATAGCCCTTTTACAGCTAGTACTCTAACGGAGTGCGTGGCTCAATTGGTAAAACCGATAAGCCCGTAACCGAAACGTTAAAAGTTCGAACCCCACCTGAACAAAAGTTTTTCCCGCAATTTGGCGGTGAGTGGGCGGAGTCGTAAGGAGGCGGAGTCTCGAGATAAGCTCGGGACGCCGAGATTATCTCGAGATGGGCTGGCCGGCAGTGACGTCACTGCCGGCCAGCCAGCCGCGGCTTACTACTCATTTGCAATGGTAAATTTCCGGTTTAAGTAGAATAAACTCGCAAATCCTTCTCAAACCCCCCCCCCATCCTCCCCCCCTCTTTCTTCTCCCATCCCCCCCCCCCCCCCTCTTGTTTTCCACTTCCCAACAAATTTATATCAAACAATCAAATTTATATCAAATTTTTCCCATTTCAATTAATATTTTAATTTTTTTCTCATCCGAGAAATTTAATTTGTTATTAAATTGCTATTTACTTGGTGATTTTGGCGAAGACTGACTCACTAGGCTGGCTGGCTGACAGAAGCGTTTCAAATTTTCCATTCGGGTAAGCTGCACGGAAAAATTGTTTGTTTCTACCAGCTCAGATGAGATGATCATGATGAGATGTTAGCTTTTCATTTGATAGACCAGATTTGGTTAAAATCAAATTAGGAAAAGCGGCACTACTACCTTACCTTAGCTTAGAGATGCGCTGAAGATGGACGTCAAAGATTTCGGACGGACCGTCAAAGACCGGAAAAAGGTGCCCAAGCATGCACATCTCTAGTTTATATCATGAACAGAACTCTTGCAACAATTTTTAGAAAAATGCGGGTTTCCGAGGCCGGTGGTATGTCGCGCCAGAGCAGAAGTTGAACGGTCCACTCTAGCACCTTGCTAATGATAAATTCTCTGAGCACTTGTTTAATTGCCAAGGCAGTCCAATCAAAACGGCTTTTGCTAATAACAACAGCCAGTCTTTTGCTGGACAGAATTGCCCAAGTAAGACAGGTACTAAAGACAACAGAAAAACAACTGCAAACAACAGAATTGTAATCCAGACGGACAGAACTGTTCTAACATTATTCTTTTCACCGAAGAGCCGCTCAATAAGTAGTTTAGTTGGGCATCATACATGTAACAGGGGGGTCTGGGGGGTCTGCCCCCCACCCGACTTAGGCCAGACCCCCCGGATGGGGACCCCCCCCCGAGACAATTTCACCGACCCCCCTCCGATTTTTCTGGCAAGAGCACTTTTTAGCTGTATTTCAGCCCAAATTAGCGATTTTTGGCAATTTTTAGCCAAAAAATTGCGATTTTTTCGATTTTTGAGCGTTTTTTAGTGCCCACCCCCCTCCCCCAAAATTTTGGCTCAGACCCCCCCAACCCCCCTCCCCCCATCGGCGGATGACCTGTTACATGTATGTTGGGCATGCACGGTAGGACCGTACTTATCCTAACGCGATAAAATAGGTATTTTTAACGTGAAAAGCTAAGATTAAACCTAGGCCTAAAGCTAAAACCTAGACTGGGTGGTCGGCTCGGCGGGTGGGAATGGGCTTCCTCCAATGTAAATGGGGGTACTGAACGGACATGTAACTTGTACAATGCTATTTCTATGTGGAACACCATTCCAAACGATGTTGTGCACAAAAACTTTGCTGGTTTCAAATCCTATTGTAAATCTGATGTTTTTTTAAACATTTGCAAGAGTCTCAGTTGGTAACAGTGCAGTAGTTTTTGACTGTTTTGTATTGTACATTTGTTCTTTATTTGAGCTCCAACCCCTAGTTTTGAACCATGCTGTTGGTGTGGATTGAGAAAATAAAGTTGAAGTTGATGTAAACTTTATCACGCATTAGCGCTTTATGCCGTTTCGATATTACCGGAATTTTTGCTGTTCCTCCGACGTTCTTTACTGTTTGCTAAGACCTCTGGCGACCGGTAAATAAATCTAATGGGGCCGGGTAAATTTTGTTCGATTTCTAGTAAATTAATCTGTTCGGGTAAATATTGGGTAAATATTGATCCGGAGATACACAGGCCACACCCTGAACCTGAACCCGTACCCGTTGAGACGACGCTGGACTGCGGTGTTTGACGGTGCGTTTTATGTCTTGCTCTTGTTTTGGCGCTTTTTTCCTTTTTAAGTGCAGAAAAAAGAAGGAAGTGATGGCAGGCGTGGCTTCTGTTCGTAGACTTGCTTTGCTAGTAATTGATATGCAGGAACGCTTTCGGCCTCTCTGCGATCAAAATATATTTTCTGAAGTCAACGAAACTATTCGATCTTGTCGCGCTCTCAAAGTATGCGAAGTTCTGATTCATTCAACTCAGTCAGGTCATGCATGTACTAGGGGGTTTGGGGGTTACCCCCTAGCTGAAAAGGCCAACCCCCTCACCCCCCTCCATCCCTCACTTACAGTACCTCACCCCCCTCACTTACCTACCTAAAACTAAAATCGTACAGTAACCGGGTACCGTATCGTACTTGGTGTGGAATCGTTTCCTAAGCATTAATGAACTATAAAAATGGTATAGATGTATTATTGTAACTACCGTATCCGGGGTTGCGGTATTTTTTAAAATCGGACTATTCTGCTTGTTTTTAACGGATTTCAACCGGGTTTTCGTTGGAACAGGTGAAATCGATTGGGCACCCTTCCGAAACCATTACTGCAACTACCGTAACCCGGGTTACGATATTTTTAAAAATCGGGCCAATCTGCTTGTTCATAGCGGATTTTTACCGAATTTTCGTTTTAGATCTAAGCCTAAGCCTGAACCTACTAACCCTAAGCCTGAACCTAAGCATAAGCCTAAGAAACGAGCGAAACAATCATATTTTCTGAATATACCTTAACTTGGGATACATACATTAACCCATTGTTACGATTTTTGCAGTCCATTAATGCTCAGGAAGCGTGTTCACATCAAGGATACGGTACCTGGTCACTCTACGATTTTACAGTTAGGTAGGTAAACTAGAAGAACGCGAAAGTATTTTAAATGAATTTTTGATGACGCAGGTGCGTATTTATTTGTTTCCTCGAATTCTCAATAGCAATCCTAGCTTTATCTCTGCGTCACAGCTGTTCGGTCCAGTAAATGACTGACTGGCACAAATTTTTAACACAGTGGCCGATTTTACGACGCTTCAACTTATGGCCAAACCGTCTCCAAGCTTTTTTGGTCACTGCGTATTGGCGGTGCCACCATTGTTATCTCGTTTAGTTGTGCTTACAGACTGCTAGAAACAAAGGTGCTCTAGGTTCCAGTGATTTTTACCCTACATGGCCATCGTTATCCCGAGGTGGATTCTGGTGTTTTGGGCGAGTGGTGGGAGCATGATTTGAGCATAGTTGGAGACTCGACGTGGCAACTGATGCCTGAAATGGATGTGAACAAAACAAAGGACATTATTATAGATGAGAAACGTCGCTATGACGCCTTCCATGGCACTGTTCTAGAAGACATGCTTCGTCAAAAGAAAGTACGTTAACTCTCTATTTACATCTTGGTTGCGATTTTAGGTCGTTCTTGTCTTGAACTGAACGCACACAGTGTTTTGAGGTGGACACAGTGGTGATCTCAGGTGTGATGACAAATTTGTGTTGCGAGACAACAGCTCGCAGCGCTTTTGTCCGAGACTTCAATGTTATCTTTCTAAGCAACGGTACTGCCACGGCCACACAGGCTATGCACGACGCAACTCTGCTCAATCTGGCCTTCGGTTTTGCTACCGTTGTCACTTGTCAGGAGTTCAGGGAGAAACACTTGAATGCTAACTGAGACTTGGGGGTTAGTCCTGAATTGAAACCTTATTGCTTATGCGCTGACTTTCTCACGGGTGATTGATCTTGAGCGCCATTTATGGAAATTGTTTCAGATTTGCTGCTTAGATAGTGTGTATGAAAGATTTGCTAAGGAATACATAGACTATGACGTGACTGTGTAGAGCAGTGAAATACGGTTCTTATAAAATCTGTCTGCATTAGGTTTATGCCCTTGATCGATGCCTTACACAATGTATGCCTTCGTTTCCTATAGTCAGCCTCACCATACATGTAACAGCTCCGGGCCGACCTGGGGGAGGGTCGAGGGGGGTTTCGCCCAGATGGGGGTCCCAAATTTCAAAAAGCTCCAAAACACCTGGAAATGCGTTTTTAGCACGTTTTTTTAAGTAAGAACGCTAAAAATCACTATTTTAAGCTGCCAAATAGCGTTTTAGAGCTAAAAACAAGTAAACAATGACAAAAAGGGCTTCCAAAAACACCGATTTCTCTTAAATATCAGCAGCGGAAACGCCAAATTCGGTTTCTGATGTGTCCGCTACTGTAGCATGTTTATGTATTATAGACTTCCTGCGAAATGGTCTTCTTGTGTAGTGTTGATATGCGGAACTGTTGTTTGTTTTGTGTATTGTTAGCCCCTTTGTTATAACATATCTAACTCAATTAAAGTCTGATCTACTTGGAGTCTATATATACATACTACGCAAGCTTGAGATACGTTATAACAAAGGGGCTAACAATACACAACACAACAGTTCCGTATATCAACACTACACAAGATCATTTCGCAGGAAGTCTATAATAAATAAACATGCTACTGTAGTGGACACATCAGTTTCCAAAGGCTTTTCAAGCGAATTTTAGGCTAAAA
Source organism: Sabatieria punctata (assembly GCA_030248155.1). Lineage (NCBI taxonomy): Eukaryota > Metazoa > Nematoda > Chromadorea > Araeolaimida > Comesomatidae > Sabatieria > Sabatieria punctata. The sequence goes on along the minus strand of JASANB010008067.1, from coordinate 74,652 downwards.
ATTAGTGATTTCTGAGCCAGTTCGTTAGTACTGGAGCCACTACTAGTACTTGTATTTTTTGGTCGGGAGCCTTAACCTCTCTTGGGGGGTGAGGGGGTAGCCTTTTCAGCTGGGGGTAACCCCCCAAACCCCCCTAGTACATGTATGAGCCTCACCGTCTCTCCCTCCCCGTATTTGAAGATTTTTTCTCATTTAGATAAATTGGTAAAATCGTTATGGTTTTAATGTTCCAGGAGCTGGCACCGACAGGCCACTTTTTTACCGCAAGGAAAGTTGGGCAAAGTTTTTGTGAAGTCGCAATTCTAGACCGAGAGTCCTTATACCACCACATATGTACGTGCATCGTACTTCTGCAACACGATTTGTTTCGCTTAGAGTAGAATGCTTTTTATAGTGTCCCTCTTCACTGCGGCTGAACTGTGGGTTCATCTTATATGTACAGTTACTAGGAGGTCTTTCTGCAAGCATTGTATTTCCTTCGTACTGGTCAAACATTTTTGACCATCTAAAATCAAAATCGAACTTGTAAAATACCAAAAAAAACTAATACCGAAAATCATACATGTAACAGGGGTCTGGGGGTCTGCCCCCCAGCCGACTTAGGCCAACCCCCCTCCGATTTTTCTAGCAAGTAATTTTTTGAGCAAACTTTTGCGATTTTTTACAATTTTAGTCATAAAAATTGCCAAAATCGCCAGCAAAACAGCACTTTTTAGCTGTATTTCAGCCCAAATTAGCGGTTTTTAAAGATTGTTAGCCCAAAAATTGCGACTTTTTCGATTTTTGAGCGTTTTTTAGTGCCCAACCAACCCCCCTCACAAATTTTGGGCTCTGACCCTGCCGGCGCCACACCCCCAAACCCCTCTCCCCCTTCGGCGGATGATCTGTTACAGGTACTCTATACCAAAAATATCAACAACACCTATTTCTATACAAAGAACAACAAAGCAGTGACACAAACATTCAACAGAATGAAAAATAGCATAAGAGAGAAATCAATTTTGTCGAAGATTTTATTCCAAGCCTCAGTCTGATTCTTCTCGCTTTGCTGGACCTCCACCATCTGTAGCAACGCATACAAGGCCAATCCACAGCGCTTGAGATCTGCTGACATACTGCTTACATCGGAGCTCTGCAGTACACATGACACGGTTATATCATGTTCCGCCATACAGTACATGTACCAACGGGTTACCCCCTAGTTAGAAGGGCCAAAGCCACTCACCCCCCAGAGAGGCAGTTATAGTCCCCAACCCAGCCACAAAATGCCAAGTACCACTAGCGGCTCCAGTACTATAACAGCTGGCTCAGAAATGACTAATTTTAACTTAAAATCCGCTTGAAAGCCTTTGGTAACCGAATTTGGCGTTTCCACTGCTGATATTTAAGAGAAATCGGTGTTTTCAGACGTCCTTTGTGTCATTTTTTGCTTGTTTTTAGCTCTAAACCGCTATTTAACAACTTAAAAATAGCGATTATTTGCGTTCTTATTTAATTAAACGTGCTAAACACGCATTTCCAGGCGTTTTGGAACTTTTTCAAATTTCGGAACCCCTCCTGACGGAAACTGCCTTACCCCTTATTGCACAGACCAACCCGGACCTGGTGCATGTACTGTACTGTATGTGTTCCAGAATGCACGTAAGATAAACAGGTCACTTGCACAGAGGCATTGATTTTCTTTTCATAGGATTTGATCAGTTTACGGAAACTTGCACTGCAGCTGTCAGGACTGGGTTGGGCGTGCAGGCAATGGGGAAGTGGCCAATGAAACGACAAGGCTCGTTGGTGCAAATGCATGATAACAACGCTGAGTCCAGTGCAGGAAGAGGACACCACCAACTCAAACGGGATGTATTTGCCTGTAACGCAACGTTCAATGAATGCTGCCTCATGCTTTTCATTTTCTTGTGTTTGAGAAACTGATTAGCTGCTTCTTACCAAGAAGCGGGAATCCTTCTGCACTTTGGGGAACGTCTTCAGCAACCAACTGAAGCATCACTGCCATAGCTAGCAGATTGGTAAGACCCAGAGTTACCTGAATTGGCAATAAACAAAACAGTCACGAATAATGAACTACTGAGCTGAGCAATACTGCCAGAACTCACTTTTTCGTTACGTTCCCCAGAGGAACTGTCAGGCGAGAACAAACCCAAAGTGCAAATCAGAGTCACAGCAAAGCTTGGTATGATCATAACGAAGACGTAGAAGTATGGCTTCCTTGCAATGATCACAAAATAATACGTCTCCTCGAAGTAGCGCACTTTGCTGTTAGGAAAGTCCCATGAATAGTTAGCTGTCAGTATTTTATGCTCAACATCGACAATTTGAAATTCAGAGTTCTCCTAAATTTTGGTTCCTGAATACTCTCTCCAACTCTGTTGCCTGTTTACCTTGAACACTTCGTCTGGTCCTTTCTGTTTGCGGAGTGGAATAACTCTGACCAAATGTTTCTCGTAGGCCCAAGAACCCATTTGCAGTGTGCAGTTCTGCACATCAAACGGGAAATTCAACATCTCGTATTTGCATCGAGCTGTTACAACTTGTAGCCGGACCATGGTCACATTCCCTGAATGGTCGATTATACTCTGTGTTTCTATCAACTCTCTGATTTCAAGCCTGAACCTTGATATTGATTTCAGAGTATTTTGTAAAGAAATTGAGCTCACGCATTGAAAGTGATAATATCTGGACTCCATATAGTAGAGGCAGGCAAAGGCAACCTAATTGACGAAATGTTGCTGTAGTTGGCTGGGTCCCACTGCAGACTGTGATCTTTCCAAAACATTGGCAACCATTGAAAGAAAGTGAGGGTTTCTGTAGTTTCGTCCTAGTCATTGGCACTGTTAGTACTGTAGATACTATCAAGAATGTGTCAGGAAGAATGTTCCACTGCGCGGCCATGCGCTGCAACAAAATTTCGGAAGGTTACCGATTTTCGGTCACCCTCTGGAGAAACTCTTTGGCGCCATATTGCAATCGAACCCGATTTTGTCCACTCGTGGCCACTCACTGCCGTTTGTTTGTTTGTTTGTTTGTTTGTTTGTTTGTTTGTTTGTTTGTTTGTTTGTTTAGATTCCACTGTCCTTTCGGACAACTCAGCTCAGGACACCCCGCGCTCTTATCAGAGCCTTTCAATGGAGTGCGCTGCCTACAAACAACCCTCCCCTCTGCTGCCATTGGGTGCAACGGCAGCGCCGGTTCGGTTCCCATTTACCTACTGACCATCACCGGCTTTCGGCGGTCTGGGTTGGGCTTTACGTCGACTACTTCCAGTCGCTTCGACGGGTTTCGAACCCACAAACAACCGCTCTCACGGATGCCGGGGCCGCCGTGACACACGGGATAGCGTAAACTACCCATGGCCAAGACGCGACTGTTGTTGTCATGTTGCCAAGACGCGACATGTTGCGTGTATTGTGTTTACTAGTGACTGGACCATAAACTTCTTCAGTATGCAACAGAATTCAAGGATTTATTTACCTGGTTTTGTTGTACAGACAGAGACTGACTAAAAATCCTCATGAAGCCTTTCAATGGCTGTAAGTAACTCAACTTCAAAGCTATCCCAATATTAAACAGTAGACTATGAGAGATATGGTTTCTTAGTGTTTCTCGCTCAAAATCTAGCCAAAAATTTGCATTTTCTGTATGATACACATGCTACACATTCTCAAAACCCAATACCAAACAAAACCAACAGTATTCTATAGCCTCACTAGACTGGTGTAACCAACTTGATCTGTCCACTATAATGCGCCACATGCATTTCGAAGCTATCCTAGCAACCAAAGTGGTATTTAGAGTCATAAACGCCGCTCAGTCCGTCGGCTATGGCTCTGTGCTCTGCCAAGTTAGGGGGCGTGCAAAAATTACGTAATGGTATTTTTGCCCATTTTCGGACCCCCCCTCCCCCCCGGATAATCGCCCGTAATAATTTCCTGACCCCCCTCCCCTAATTACGTAATAATTTGGCTACCCCCCCCCGAAATTTCAATTTTTTGAAGAGTTAGAGCCGAAAATTTTCCGTTCAATTCCATGTAAAATGACGTTCTTATTAAAATAGCATCTGTATACAGTAACAATTGATAATTTTCTTAGTTTTCTTTATTGATGAGCTACAACTACGTACATGTACGTATAGTCTTAGTTCTACGCAGGGTTGGGTAGCTGTTAAAAACACGTTATTAACACGTGTTATTAACACGTTAATAACACGTTATTAACATGAGGCTTGTAAATAATTCGAATTAGTGTAAAAAATTATTTTAAGCTTCCCGCAACTCGGGATGCATCCAGCGCTTCATAGAATGATTATTTACCGTACTTCTGCTAGTTATTGAGACCTTCAACAGTCTGACTACAAACTACAAACACATGGACGACTAAAAACTACTGGACACGAATCGACCCCAACGCCCGTTTCCACAGTAGGCCTACTTTCAAAAGGCCGTATCTTTGGAACCGTTCGACCTACAATCAATATAAATACATCTTTAGAATCGCCACCGTGTGAGGAATCCAATTCCGTGCTCAAATCACTTCCATAGGGACCATATAAAAAGTTCATTTTTTTCCATGACGCAAATTAGGATTACCAAGCAACGTTGCGCAGATTAGAATGCAAATTCAACCAGAAATCAAGCCCCTCTACAACTTTGGTCATGGAGCCCAAAACCCTCCGACGCATCTGTAAGAAGTTATTCGCAAAAATCTATTTATTCATTGAACTTATAGAAACGGGCTGTAGTAATCCAGATGAGTGCGCTAATTGGAGTGATTGCACAGCAAACTGCCAATACAATAGGGCAGGGTCTCAATAACGAAGCAATTGTCGAGCAACACCCAGTATATTTTCAGGGAACATACTTTATATCACCACAGAAATACCATAAATAATAGCTCAGACACTGTACTATGAAAGCAGGACCATTTTAAAGGCATCTTTCCTTACAGTCAGCGACTTCGTCCAAACTTTGTTATCTTGGCTTGCGCACTGGGCTTAATACCAGAAATAGAGAAATAGTGAACTTCTTGACCAGGTTTTTGCACATGGAGTTGAAAAATTTAGTCAAGAATTCGGGTGAACGAGTGACTCTGCAGACAGGAAAGCTCAGACACGAGAATGTCCAGCAACTGGAAATCCTCTTCTAACAGCAACAAGACGGTTTCAACCATACATGTATTAGGGGGTTTGGGGGGCGGTTATTCCCTGCTGGAAAGGCCAACCCCCTCACCCCCCGCGAGACAGGTTAAGGGACCCCTCTACCCGACCCATGAGAGTGATTCGGAATCTGGTCTTTTCAGTCGGTTACAGACCAGTGAATGATTTACTGTTTTCATAATGCTGTTGCACTGTTATGTTTCTATATAAAACTGCAATACCCTTTGAAATGATTACCTTATGGCCATGAAATAGTGTTTACTAGGCTTTTGCCATGCTGCTGGAGCAAATTCAGGCGTTTTTGAATTTTTAACAGGTTTTTATGTTAATAACACTGTTATTAACGTTATTAACACTGTTAATAACAGGTCTGAATTTTTAACTGTTAATTATACAACCCTGGTTCTACGTAGAAGCCATCATTGGATGGCGTTTTGTTAAAGATGAAACCAAAGTGTTTTATACAGGATTTTAGGGCTGCTTCAATATTGCTTGACTGATAATCGATAGTCATAAACCAGAGTTCGTGCGTGACCCAAAAAGTCAGGGAATTTGGTGTCCAGTCAGGGAAAAAATTGATAGCAGAAGAATTCTCTCTCGCCCAAAGGGCCCTGTCCTGTCAGAGCTTTACACACCTCCCTTTTGAAAATGGGATTTCTAACTTTCCACAACTACTACAACTTGAAATTTTACCCTCAGAATACCGTTTAAATGCGTTTTTCAGAGCCAATTTTTAAAAATTCCGACCCTTGTTAAAATGTTCTCACTTTGATTGGTCGGGGAAATTTGACTTTCTTCAGCGAATTTTGCTCGGAAAAAGCCGCACGAACCCTGTAAAAGATCGAGTCGATAAGTGTTATACCCTTATAAACACTTAATAAGATGTCAAAGGTCACTCTTGCCATTTAGCATATGAAAAATTGGAAAGCCCTGACATAAAGGGCAGCTACCTTCTCTAATCTAAACGTTCATCGAAGTGAAATTGAGAAAATTTAAGCCCAAAGGCTTCAAATCGAGACTACAAGTACATGTACTGTACATCAAAACAATTAAATTTATGCCCACTTTAGTGATTTCTGCACTTTAAAAAATTACGTAATTAAGTCGCCAACCCCCCCTCCCCCCCACCGTAATGAATAGTAATCTTTTGGCGAACCCCCCCTCCCCCCTCATGCCATTACGTAATTTTTGCACGCCCCCTTACTTGTTCTACTAGTAGTTCCAGTAACATCAGCGTGGGACGAACGCGATTTGGTGGCTCATCTGCTTGCCAAGTACGACATCCCTCCCCCATGCATGTCGTTGGGGGGTAAAGGGGGGCCGGCCCCCCCCCAAGCCCGATTTTTCGGCAAAAGTCCCCCCAGCGGATTTTGGAGGGACCTGAAAACCCACTTTTGGATTCCAAAGTAAAGAAAATTTTAGCCCAGACAATACATTCTGCAGCACAAAATTGGGTTTTCGGCTGCCATACAACCCAAAACAGGGTTTTGTAAGGGTCGGAAATCCTAAATAGGGTTTTTAGACTGCTTAGAAACCCTGATTAGGGTTTTCAGGTTACTTTCAAACCCTGATTAGGGTTTTTAGACTGCTTAGAAACCCTAAACAGGGTTTTCAGGTTACTTTTAAACCATGATTAGGGTTTTTAGGCTACTTTTAAACCCTAAACAGGGTTTTCAGGTTACTTTTAAACCATGATTAGGGTTTTTAAGCTACTTTTAAACCCTAAACTGGGTTTTCAGGTTACTTTCAAACCCTGATTAGGGTTTTCAGGTTACTTTCAAACCCTGATTAGGGTTTTTAGGCTACTTTGAAACCCTAAACAGGGTTTTCAGGTTACTTTTAAACCCGGATTAGGGTTTTCAGGTTACTTTTCAAACCCTGATTAGGGTTTTTAGGCTACTTTGAAACCCTAAACAGGGTTTTCAGGTTACTTTTAAACCCTGATTGGGGTTTTTAGGCTACTTTGAAACCCTAAACAGGGTTTTCAGGTTACTTTGAAACCCTAATTAGGGTTTTTAGGTTACTTTCAAACCTGATTAGGGTTTTCAGGTTACTTTCAAAGCCTGATTAGGGTTTTTAGGTTACTTTGAAACTCTAAACAGGGTTTTAGCACTGGCTAGAAAGCCTAGAAAGGGTTTTTAGGTTGATTAGAAACCCTAAACAGGGTTTAAGAACTGCATTCAAATCACTAAATAGGGTTTTTTAGTAATCTTATAAGTCAAAACAGGGTTTTGCGCGTGCCTCAGAATTGAAATTAGGTTTCTGTGAACTATTTTTAGTCAATATATCGCATTTCAATCAGTATTTTATCGCTGAAACTCATATTCAATACGTATTTTGAGCGCAAAACAGCTTTTTATTACATTGGTTGCTTCAATATTCGGTTTTTAAGGCATTTTTTTCAACCGGAACAGGGTTTTTAAGGCATTTTTAATGCAAAAAGAGGGTTTTAAAGGCTTTTTTCGGTCCAAATAGGGTTTTGAAGCCATTTTTCGCCCCAGAATCCCTAAAAAGGTCGACAAAACCCACTTTTTACCCCAAAAAAGGTCGACAAAACCCACCTTTGGACCCCAAAAAAAGGTCGCAAAACCCACTTTGGACTTGGTCCCAAAACCCTATTTGGGATTTCAAAAAGGTCCCCCCACGGAAAAACCCAGCGACATGTATGCCCTCCCCTTTGCTGTCAGAAAGTGCAACGGCAGCTCCGGTTCGGTTCCCATCTACCTACTGGCCATCACCGGCTTTCGGTGGTCTGGGTTGGGCTTTACGTCGATTCGACCGGTTTCGAACTAGAGATGTGCATGGGCCGGGCATGCCCGGGCCGGACACGCCCGTCAACGATTTAGGACGGGCCGGGCCGGGCCCGATTTTGATGCCCGTCGGGCATGGCGGGCCGGGCATGCATCACCTGATCGGCATCGGCCCGCCGGGCCGGGCCGGGAAAAAGGTGCCCGTGCACATCTATATTTCGAACCCACAAACAACCGCTCTCGCAGATGCCGGGCCGCCGTGACACACGGGATAGCGTAAACTACCCGTGACCACGACGCCGTATCACGATTATTGAGAGCGAAGATTAAGCAAGAAAAGTAAACCAAATTGAGCGAAATACACAATAATATTTCATTTTGTTACTCAGCCACTAGAGATCGTCCCTCCCAAAACGAGTTTCTTCGAAAAATAAATACATGGTATTTCTTGCGTTTTCCTTTCTTAACGCCGTTCTCCTTTCTTAACGCGTTCTTAATAAGCGTTTTCCTTTCTTAACGCCGTTTTCCCCCTTCATCCTTGGCTGCTATACAATTGAAAGGTTGCGTGAACACACAGACTCGTCTTTTTCTACTTCTTTTTACTCCAACAGCCATTTCTGTTTCTCGGAGCGGATAGACGCAAATCATTATTAATAATAAAAAGGTTCTACTAAATCAGTTGGCTACGTATAGCTTTTTCTCTTTTTTAGATCTGAGTTGCATCATGCTTGTGTTAAATACATGTTTTTATCCGTTGTTCAGCCGGTTATCATGGAACATTCTTCCCTTGTACATGCTTGATACTATCATACTGTACATGGGTCTCGGGGGTCTGGGGCTTTCGCCCATCCACCTGAAGCCGACTTTTGTTCCCGACCCTACCCACCAGAATGGCTGCGACCCCAAAATCGGTAGGCCCATCCCCAAATTCAGATTTTAACTGCCCCCAACAAGCCATTTTTCCGGCTCATGTATGATACTAATACTTTCAATAGAAGAGTAATATATTTGAAAAGCTTACGATAGAAATGAGACTGTATATACTGGGATTCCTCCAAACAGTCAAAGTTTCATTGTGCAGCTTGACTGATCGTACTCGTCGGTCGTACTTGGCAAGCAGATGAGCCACCAAATCGCGTTCGTCCCACGCTGATGTTACTGGAACTACTAGTAGAACATGTAACTTGGCAGAGCACAGAGCCATAGCCGAGGGACTGAGCGGCGTTTATGACTCTAAATACCACTTTGGTTGCTAGGATAGCTTCGAAATGCATGTGGCGCATTATAGTGGACAGATCAAGTTGGTTACACCAGTCTAGTGAGGCTATAGAATACTGTTGGTTTTGTTTGGTATTGGGTTTTGAGAATGTGTAGCATGTGTATCATACAGAAAATGCAAATTTTTGGCTAGATTTTGAGCGAGAAACACTAAGAAACCATATCTCTCATAGTCTACTGTTTAATATTGGGATAGCTTTGAAGTTGAGTTACTTAGAGCCATTGAAAGGCTTCATGAGGATTTTTAGTCAGTCTCTGTCTGTACAACAAAACCAGGTAAATAAATCCTTGAATTCTGTTGCATACTGAAGAAGTTTATGGTCCAGTCACTAGTAAACACAATACACGCAACATGTCGCGTCTTGGCAACATGACAACAACAGTCGCGTCTTGGCCATGGGTAGTTTACGCTATCCCGTGTGTCACGGCGGCCCCGGCATCCGTGAGAGCGGTTGTTTGTGGGTTCGAAACCCGTCGAAGCGACTGGAAGTAGTCGACGTAAAGCCCAACCCAGACCGCCGAAAGCCGGTGATGGTCAGTAGGTAAATGGGAACCGAACCGGCGCTGCCGTTGCACCCAATGGCAGCAGAGGGGAGGGTTGTTTGTAGACAGGGCTACCCCATTGAAGGGCTTTGAAAAGAGCGAGGGGTGTCCTGAGCTGTCCGAAAAGGACAGTGGAACTCATAAACAAATAAACAAACAAACATACAACATAATCACAATAACTCAAAGCAACTACACAATAAGAGCACACTCAAACACTCATACAAAACAATCAAACTCTTCATCGCTCCTCCTCACGGATGTCAACTGGGCCTCATCTGTCTTCATTTCCTTTTGTACTGGTCAAACATTTCTGATCAAAATGGAAGTTCTAAAATACCAAAAAACTAATACCAAAAATATCAACATCACCTATTTCTATACAAAGAACAACAAAGCAGTGACACAAACATTCAACAGAATGAAAAAGAGCATAAGAGAGAAATCAATTTTGTCGAAGATTTTATTCCAAGCCTCAGTATGATTCTTTTCGCTTTGCTGGTCCTCTACCATCTGTAGCAACGCATACAAGGCCAATCCACAGCGCTTGAGCTCTGCTGACATACTGCGTACATCAGAGTTCTGCAGTACACACGACATGGTTATATCATGTTCTGCCATACAGTACATGTACCAATTTTTTTACCCCCTAGTTAGAAGAGTCAAAGCCACTCACCTCTTCCTCCCACAGAGACAGTTATAGTCCCCGACCCGACCCAAAATGCCAAGTACTACTAGCGGCTCCAGTACTACGTATAACAGCTGGCTCAGAAATCACTAATTTTAGCTTAAAATCGCCTTGAAAGCCTGCCTTTGGTAACCAAATTTAGCGTTTCCACTCCTGATATTTACGAGAAATCGGTGTTTTCAGACGCCCTTATTTGTCATTTTTAGCTTGTTTTTAGGTCTAAATCGCTATTTAACAACTTAAAATTGAGATTATTAGCTTTCTTATTGAATTAAACGTGATTTCCAGACGTTTTAGAACTTTTTAAAACTTTGGCACCCCTCCTGACGGAAACTGCCTTATCCCTTCCCACAGGCCGGCCCGGACCTGGTGCATGTACTGTATATCGTCGCCACTATGGTAAAACGAGCCAAGTAACAGAAAGTCGAAATCGAGAAAATCGCCTTTTAAATATTTGTTAAATTTTCGTGAATTAGCTTCAATATTAGTTTAAATATTTTTACCTAAAATACAAGTACATAATTGGTGTGCAAAACATTCTGCATGTGTCAGTTGTGTCAAATTAAGTCAGCTAGCAGGAAAAGCACAAAGCACTTGACTCATTTTACCAGGATCACCTGGTGATGTCCGTGCACATGCCTCTGATTACATGGCTGTATCTCCTGACACAGAGCCAATTTTGACTTCGTTTCTTCGACAAAACGTTTTTATGTGCTTTAGCTATAGCTTTTCGCACTTAACTCCATTTTTTTCATTTTGTTACTTGGCTTGTTTTACCATAGTGGCGACGATATGTTCCAGAATACACGTAAGATAAACAGGTCACTTGCACATAGCAGGCATCGACTTTCTCTTCAAAGGATTTGGTCAGGTTATGGAAGCTTGCACTGCAGCTGTCAGGACTGGGTTGGGCGGAGGCGTCCAACCAATGGGGAAGTGGCCAATGAAACGACAAGGCTCGTTGGTGCAAATGCATAATGACAACGCTGAGTCCAGTGCAGGAAGAGGACACCACCAACTCAAACAGGATGTATTTGCCTGTAACGTAACGTTAATTGCTGAATCATGCTTTTCATTATTTTTGTGTTTGGGAAACTGATTAGCTGCTTCTTACCAAGAAGCGGGAATCCTTCTGCACTTTGGGGAACATCTTCAGCAACCAACTGAAGCATCACTGCCATAGCTAGCAGATTGGTAAGACCCAGAGTTACCTGAATTGGCAATAAACAAAACAGTCACGAATAATGAACTACTGAGCTGAGCAATACTGCCAGAACTCACTTTTTCGTTACGTTCCCCAGAGGAACTGCCAGGCGAGAACAAACCCAAAGTGCAAATCAGAGTCACAATAAAGCTTGGTATGATCATAACGAAGATGTAGAAGTATGGCTTCCTTGCAATGATCACAAAATAATACGTCTCCTCGAAGTAGCGCACTGAGCTGCCAGGAAAGTCCCATGAATAGTTAGCTGACACGATTTTACACTCAACATCGACAATTTGAAATTCAGAGTTCTCCTAAATTTTGGTTCGTGAATACTCTCTACTCTCTACTGTTGCCTGTTTACGTACCTTGAAGACTTTGGCTGGTCCTTTCTGTTTGCGGAGTGGAATAACTTTGACCATATGTTTCTGGTAGGCCCAAGAACCCATTTGCAGTGTGCAGTTCTGCACATCAAACGGGAAATTCAACATCTCGTATTTGCATCGAGCTGTTACAACTTGTAGCCGAACCATGGTCACATTCCCTGAATGATGGATTAGACTCTGTGTTTCTGTCAGCTCTTTGATTTCAAGCCTGAACTTTATATTGACTTCAGAGTATTTTGTAAAGAAATTGAGCTCACGCATTGAAAGTGATAATATCAGGACTCCATATAGTAGAGGCAGGCAAGCTGATTGACGAAATGTCGCTGTAGTTGGCTGGGTCCCACTGCAGACTGTGATCTTTCCAAAACATTGGCAACCATTGAAAGAAGGTGAGGGTTTCTCTGGTTTCGTCCTAGTCAGTGGTACCGTTAGTAGATACCAGGGTTGTATATTTTTCCGAAAAAACCTCGGCCTGTTTTTTTCCAGTTTTTTTTCGGTTTTTTTCCGGTTTTTTTCCTAAATCGCGGAAAAAAACTCCAGCCCAAGTTCTGCGTATCCTAGACTGGTTTTATGATTCCTAAGGCTTTCTAGCTCCTTCTTCAGTCTTTTCAGACCAGAAATACACGTGTTACATAGATATAAATCACGAAACAGGCATGAAACAGTCCCTGACAGGCTTCATCAATAAACCCTATATGCAAATTTTCTTACAGCAGTTTGCATTTTTGTTTTATCATGCCAAATTTGGTCTTTTCTGTTGTTTTTCTAACAGTTTTGAGTCAGTATGGCCTATTATACATCGCAAAAGTCCATTTTTGGTGAGAAAAATGACATAAATTAGCTATTTTTAGCTTGAGTTTTTTTCCGCGATTTATGTTTTTTTCCGACCCTTAGGAAAAAAACCGGTTTTTTCCGGGAAAAAACGGAAAAAAACACCGGAAAAAAACACACCTCACAACCCTGGTAGATACTATCAAGAATGTACAATACAATGTATAGCCTTTTCTCATTTTTAGATCTGAGTTACATGCTTTGTGAAGTCAATCATAGTAGAAAAGAAGCAAGCAAGGAAAATACACAAATTGTGGATGTGTGTTTTAAGCGTTAGTTTTGTCATCAGCAACGCATTACACTAGTAGAGCTAGTATAAGTTACTACACATGTTTCTATCCGTTGTTGAGTCTGTTATCGGCTGATTATTTTATAGAGAGAACTCTGCTGAGTTTGTTGAAGACTCTCGCTAGCGGCCAAAATCGGGTTCGCTTGCAATACGGCGCCTAAGATTTTTTCGGTAGCTCCAGAAATTTTGTTGCAAGCGGCGGGCCGCGCAGTGTAACATTCTTCCCTTATACATGCTTGTTACTATCATACTGTGCATGGGCCAGGGATGGGGTTCGCCCACCCCCAACTTGGACTCGACCCCCCAAACGCCCCCCCCACCCCACCTCACCCATCCACCTGAAGCCGACTTTTGTTCCCCAGCCCACCCCACCCACCAAAATGGCTGCACCCCGAAATCGGTAGGCCCATCCCCAAATTTTCAGATGTTGACTACCCCCAACAACCCACTTTTCCGGCTCATGTATGTATTGAAGAGGAATGTGAAGGTCTTTACTAGTGAATCTTGCAAACAACACAACACACACGCACACACTCTCAAATGCACACACACAACCACTCAATAACTCGATAATACAAACACTCACAAAACTATCAAACTCTTCATCACTCCCCTTTCAACGAGTGTCGACTGGCCGCTGCTGTGCCTGACAATCGGAGAATGAACGAACTGTGATTGCCTCTGTTGACTCGGCATCTCCGGTAAGCTGCTCTGCACTGACACCACGTTGACTCGATCTCTTGCGGGCGATGTTTCGGCCTTGCTGTGCCTTCGCTTGCACCTGTTGCCTTGTCATGGGAGAAACTGGATTCCATCTGTTACTAAGCGAACTAAGCGAACTCAATCGAACTGCCATTTGCCTTCTTCTCTTTCTCTTTACTCTCAACCTTCTCTTCATCCTTCTCTTCTTCCTTCTTTTCACTCTCTTTCTTCCTCCTCTCACTTTCCTTTTTCTCCTCCTTCTCTGAACCCTCATCATCCTCTTTCTCTTCTTCACCTTCCACTTTCTTCTCAACACCTTGCTCCTCATCATCCTCTTTTCTTCCCATCCTCTTTCTTTCTCTTCCATCTTCCTTTTCCTCTTCTTTCTTCTTCCTCCTTCGCCTCTTCTTCTTCCTTCTTTTTACATCTAAGAGAACAGGACCGTCCGCTGCTGAGCAAACTGAGCTAGCCACAACTGAATCATCTTGGACGTCCTGATGGGTACCCACAAACATAGCCGAATCGGTAGTGTCGGCAGAGGCCACAACGTCGGGTTCTTCCGCGTGTGCCAAAAGAAATGCGCATTGAGGTGCTTTGTGCACGATGCCAACAGAAGCAGAATGAAGATGGCTTTCCGCCAAAGAAGAAACATCGAGTGATTGAATCGCAGGAGTCACAACGTCGGGGTCCTCCGCGTGTGCCCCAGAAAGCGCGCTTTGAGATGGCTCCGTTTGCGGACCATTCACATCTTCAGAGAAACGGCTTTGAGCCGGGGAACAGGAACTTGACACTCGATCATCCCGAAAGATCGCCACATTAAAACCTAATCGTGCTGCACTTGCTTCTGTGAGAATGACTTGGTCAGACGCCTCGATCGCCGGATTCACTACAAAAGACATGCTAGGGCAGTGGTGAGTATCAGTCGAAACGGTCAGATGAACCACATCGCAAAGGTATGAATCGCCAAACGCAGATGAAACGATATGACTTTGTGGGATGTACTGCAACCAATAGTCTTGAGTCTGTTGTGCTACGGGACTGCTCAACATATTGACCTCAGCGCCTGTGTCGATGAGAGCCGGAAAAAGATAGTGACCAAAGGACAGCGGGATGTAGAGATCAGACTGGATAGGAGAATGCCCACAGAAGGGAGGATCGACCATTAACCCAGTGAAGGGAGTGTTTAATGAGCCGACCTGGACATCCGACGTGCCAGGGCACGAAGCAAACAAAGCCGCTTCCTCTTTCATACGATCTGCGAGGGGTCGAGACAGGTACTGAGCAATCAGACGATCAGTGCGCTGCTTTGTGATTTGCCGCTCCCGATCATGCCGCTGTTGTTCGATCTGCCATCGTTGTTGTTGTTCGACCCACCATTGCTGTTGCTGCTCGATATTACGCTGAATTTGCTCTTGTAGAAGTTGGACGCGATCGCGAAAGATAGCTGACGTCATGTGAGCATCAGATGGGGCACGGCTGTGCCTGACGATCACGAGCAGTGGTAACTTGGGGTCGGAAACAGGAGAAGCTTGATGGTAGAACTTGAACTTGTACTGGAACTGAATGAAGGGGGCTCCCGGGTCTGTTCGGCACCAATGAAGAGAAGTGGAGACCTTTACTAGTAGATTTGGTTTACAACACAACAACACACACACACACAACCACTCAATAACTCGATAATACAAACACTCACAAAACTATCAAACTCTTCATCATGTATGATACTAACAAAAGAGTTAGTAATTTGTTTGAAAAGCTTACGATAGAAATGAGACTGTATATGCTGGGATTCATCCAAACAGTCAAAGTTTCATTGTGCAGCTTGACTGGACGTACTCGTCGGTCGTACTTGGCAAGCAGTTGAGCCACCAAATCGCGTTCGTCCCACGCAAATGCTACTGCAACTACTAGTATAACAAGTAACTTGGCAGAGTGCACAGCCATAGCCGATGGACCGAGCGGCGTTTATGACTCTAAATACCACTTTGGTTGCTAGGATAACTTCGAACGCATGTGGCGCATTCAATCTTCCAACTTGTGCTCCAGCAAGTGCGCGATGACCTTGGTGTTTGTCTATCTATTCTATTTCTATAGCAGATCGAACAGCTGTCGGGTTTTTTAAATTTTAACTTGCCTGTCTGACTTGGTTTCAGTCTAATAACACCAGCGACAATTTATTGTTCACAGCAGACGCAGATAACTTTTGAGCTTGCTATTTGTAAGCTATACCTTGGATATTGGGTCGTTCTCAGGCCGAATCCAACTCCGGTCTCATTTGCTAGACGCCAAAATGCTGGGATCGGGTGAGTTAAAGAGGGTGGACAGACGCAAGTTGGTACACCAGTCTAGAGAGGCTATAAAGCTGTCTTGTTTAATTTAATTTTGATTGCGCCTTTTGAATAAAAGTGCGTATTTAATTAGTATCCACTCAAGAGTAGATAGAGACCTGCATTGGCCGGCTGTGCCATAGTCTGGGAATTTGAGTACAAGTACAGATCGATTAGTATTGAAGGCTTGTATGAGTTATAATTAAACTGTCAATTTGGACTTCGTACGGCAGTTACCAATAGTATCGTTTACAACCTTGAAAACAATACTTTATCTACGTACTTCTTGACAGTTCTATATAGCTTTTCACTACAAGCGTACGCAAACATTTAAAAGAGTCTGGAATTGATGCACCAGGAAAGAAAAAACACAATAACTGGATAAAATTGCTTCAAATGCTTTTAATTTGCGTAGTAGAAGGCTTCCACGCATTTCCTTGCTGTTTTTGCCATAATATACCGCTACCGGTTTCATTTATAGGCAACTTTTATTATTAATGTATTTTTGGTGTTTCAAATCAAATTACTACCTACTATAAAACTACTGTTATTTTACTAGTGGATTTTTATTTTACTATTTACTAAATTTACTACAAATTCAGCGCTTCAATTTAATTTTTATTTTTGTTTTACTACCAAGCAGCTATGATTTTACTAATTTTTGTTTTACTAATAGTTTTACAAGTTTTACTACTATTTTACTAGTCATTAGGGGCAATTTTGCATCAATGTTGCCAAGATCTTATGAATAATTAATGTTGGTGCTAATTAGTTACTAAATTTGATCATGATACGAGGTTAGCAAGAACTTTAGTGCCGAAAATGTGTGAAATTCGACTGACAAAACTGCGCCCACACATCTTTTATTGCAAAATTGATAAAGAATTTGGCTGGAATTCACCAAAAACTAGTAAAATATTAGTAAAATTTTCATTTTACTATTGACGGTCTTTGTTAATTTAATTTAATTTTTACTTTACTATTGGCTCTTAATTTTACTTTTTACTATTGTTTTACTACTAGTAAAATACCACTAGTATTACCAATTTTTGTTTTACTATACTATAGTAAAATAACAGTATATAAAACATTAAATTAGTGCATTTGGTAATAAAACTCACGCTATTTCTTTGAATTCTACAATAAAAGCGATTGTTAAAAATTTTTCTGTCATCTCGGAAAATAAATTTTTCAAAGAACGAAAGAACAAACAGCCCTGACTGGCCTGGCTGTATCCTCAGGAATTCTTGCGTTGTTGGGCAAAGGTGAACCAGGTATCTGAGTTGGCAAGATTCTGCGTTGCCGTCAGTTCCTCTCGTGTCGGTGAATGCTCGATCGACGGCACGTACCGTTCATCGGAGGAGCGCCGTTTCTTTCCAGTCAGCGTGTATTCGTAGAACGGAATCAGCGGTTTCAGCGCTATGTCAGTGGCTGAGTGTGACCTCCCTTTGCCTTGCGCTTCAGGCAACAGTTCCGGTATCACTGGCGCATCCGCGGGCAACCGGTTAGACTTCGGATTGGACAGCGACGGACAGACTGGATCGAAGCGTTTTGGTTGTTCATCCAGAATCAGATCCTTACTTCCTCTGCGTTCGGCCGTATCTTGGCGCACCACGATTCGGGGCCGGTTCAACGAATAAGTCCGCTTATGCTTGGTCGTCTTCGATCTGTCTGCCAGGGTCAGAGCGTCCCAATCGAGGTCGACTGACATTTTGGGTTCTGAGGGGTCTGCCGAGACAGTGCGTCTGAGTTCGTTCGAACTGACGCCTAGCCAATTGCACAATTTGGACTCGTTCAGTCCGTTCATGAAGTATTGCGTGAGGACGTTGGTTGAAACGCTAGACCGCTTTTTTGTTCTGTAATGGCTGATGAAAATTGGCCGCCACTGATGCGGACCAAGCCAGGACAGCGCACGCAACACACTCCGATGATTAAGCTGCTGCTGCCTTTCCCAGACAGCGCGCACCTGCGACTGGTGCGGGTTTTAATCTCCTTGCTAATTAATTGAAGCAGCCCACTTGTAAACAATGGCCGCTAATAACATCAAGACCGCCATAAATATCAGTGGCGCGCTGATCCATACATGTAACAGGGGGGGGGGTCTGGGGGGGTCTGCCCCCCACCCGAAATAGGCCAGACCCCCCCCCCCCCCCCGAGACGATTTCACCGACCCCCCCCCCCCTCCGATTTTTCTGGCAAGTAAATTTTCGTGCAAATTTTTGCAATTTTTTACAATTTAACACACAAAAATTGCCAAAATCGCCTGCAAAAGAGCACTTTTTAGCTGTATTTCAGCCCAAATTAGCGATTTTTGGCAATTTTTAGCCGAAAAATTGCGATTTTTTCGATTTTTGAGCGTTTTTTAGTGCCCACCCCCCTCCCCCAAAATTTTGGCTCAGACCCCCCCCGGCCGGCGCCAGACCCCCCCCCCCACCCCCCCCTCCCCCCATCGGCGGATGACCTGTTACATGTATGCGCTGATCCGACTGTCCTCTTTGAAGTAAATTGAATGCTAACCAGTCAATCGTGCAACGTCAATTAAAGGTGGCTGCACATGTACTGATTATACTATCTGTAGTGGGTGGGTAATTTATTTTATTTTCAGGAAATCTTTCGCACACCAAAAAACGAGTTAGGGTAGACGCGACGCAAATGTCCAACAATTCAAAGGTGAGGAAAAGAAGGAATGCCGTGGTCTGAGAAAAACTCTAAAAAAATGCTGTAAACTTGTAGAAATTCATAGACACATTAAGGGATAAAATTTTGCATTTTCGGTGTCTCAAAATCTCGCAACGACTGATTCGAGAAATCGATCGGTTAATCTATTGGACAGGAAAAACCAAATTTCTACTGAAGTCAGACATTTTACTGTCAGGGAAATAACGACATACATAGTATCGGTTATCAGGTATGGTAGCGATACCATATATGGTACGGGTTCAACCTAACGTGGTACCATATATGTATCGCCTGAGGTCTCGATCGAAGGGGTACCATCTATGGTACCACTTTCAGTCAGAGAGACTATGCCATAGACGAATCGGTTCCTTTTATGGCTTACCTCTCCGACTATGGCTATGATGTTCTATCGATGGCTATTGAACGTCTACTTAGCCATACATGGCTACTTAGCCCTCTATGGCTACTTAGCCCTCTATGGCTACTTAGCCTTCTATGGCTACCACTCTTCCACAGCATAGCCAACTATGGCTATGTAGCCATATGGCTACGTAGCCATATATGGCTACATAGCCATCTATGGCTACGTAGCCATAGATAGCTAAAAAAGGCGGGGCCTCCTCGAGTTTAGCCATAGATGGCTGCGCATCAACATAGCCATCTATGGCTACGTAGCCATCTATGGCTAAAAGTGTGGGGCCACCTCGATTTTAGCCATAGATGGCTACATAGCCATCTATGGCTATGTAGCCATCTATGGCTACGTAGCCATCTATGGCTAAAAGTGGGCGGACCCTGTTTTTGTAGTCATAGGTGGCTACATAGCCATAGATGGCTATGTTGATACGTATTTGGCTGAAAGTGAGCGGGGCCTGCCTTTGTAGTCATAGATGGCTACTTAGCCCTCTATGGCTACCCCGTTCGGGCAGACCAAACTCCAATTGGAGTAGTTTTCTGATGGTTCCCAATGAGCCCCTCACATGACAGGACCGAATGTTATGACTTTTCGTGGTGGGACCCTAACCAGGAAGACTTGTCATCGGTAAGAAGTGCGCCAAATTCAAATCACTCAAGTACTGCCACCTTCACTGAACCTAAATCGTCTTCATCCTCCAGGCCACCTCTGCCATTCGCTGACTTCCAGATCGTACCAGAACCACTTCGATCATCCAGCCCGCCACTCACGATTTGGACGTCATCAATCTTCACAGAAGTACTATCCCAGGAATCGGCCGATTTGGAGTCAAAGAAAGTGAAGCTGCCGATTTTCCTTCAGCTTTCCACGATTCCCACTCTTCTAGCTTCTCCACTTCTTCAACAAACTCTCTCCTTCCAGCCACACCACTTTGATCTACCTTAAATCGTCTTGCCGAAGTACTATCCCAACAATCGGCCGATTTGGAGTGGAACAAGGTGAAGCTGCTGATTTTCCTTCAGCTTTCCACGATTCCCACTCTTCTAGCTTCTGTACATCTTCAACAAACTCTCTCCTTCCAGCCACACCACTTTTATCTACTTTAAATAGTTCCGCCGAAGTACTATCCCGAGAATCGGCCGATTTGGAGTGGAAGAAGGTGAAGCTGCCGATTTTCCTTCAGCTTTCCACGATTCCCACTCTTCTAGCTTCTGTACTTCTTCAACAAACTCTCTCCTTCCAGCCACACCACTTTTATCTACTTTAAATCGTCCCGCCGAAGTACTATCCTGAGAATCGGCCGATTTGGAGTGGAAGAAGGTGAAGCTGCCGATTTTCCTTCAGCTTTCCACGATTCCCACTCTTCTAGCTTCTGTACTTCTTTGCATGGTTTCTCATTCGAGGCACACCACTTCGATCCACTTCAAATCGCGCCGCCAACGGGGTTTCCTCCCTCTGTCACATTCACATCTCTCCTTCCACCTTTGAATCGTCCCGCCAAGTACTATCCCGAGAATCGGCCGATTTGGAGTGGAAGAAGGTGAAGCTGCCGATTTTCCTTCAGCTTCCCACGATTCCCACTCTTCTAGCTTCTGTACTTCTTCAACAAACTCTCTCCTTCCAGCCACACCAGTTTGATCTACTTTAAATCGTCCCGCCAAAGTACTATCCCAAGAATCGGCCGATTTGGAGTTTGAAGAAGGTGAAGCTGCTGATTTTCCTTCAGCTTTCAACGATTCCCAATCTTCTAGCTTCTGTACTTCTTTGACATGCTTTCTCCTTTGAGGCACACCTCTTCAATCCACTTCAAATCGCGCCGCTGAAGTACTATCCCGAGAATCGGCCGATTTGGAGTGTAAGAAGGTGAAGCTGCCGATTTTCCTTCAGCTTCTTCGAGGCACACCATTTCGATCCACTTCAAATCGCCCCGCCGAAGTACTATCCTGAGAATCGGCCGATTCGGAGTGGACGAAGGTGAAGCTTCCGATTTTCCTTCAACTTTCCGTTGTTTTAACTAGTGCTTCAAATAAAACGTTTGCATCAAATATGCTTACTACAGTATCCGATCCAATCGGGACCATCATATTCAGACTTAGCTAAGCGAGAGCTTTTGAGTGAGTACCTACATGCCTATGTTACGATGCAGCGTTAAAAAGTTAGAAAATTTGCATAAAAAATTTGCATATTCAAAATGTCAATTTTTACGTAGCCATCTATGGCTACGTAGCCTTCCATGGCTAAAATGGCTCAATCGTTTTTAGCCATACAAGGCTACATAGCCATAGATGGCTATGTAGCCATAGATGGCTACATAGAATCCGATAGCCATCTATGGCTACTCTCAAAATGAAACTGAAATAGCTGATCAGCAAATTCCGAATTTCAGTTTCATTTTGAGAGTAGCCATAGATGGCTATCGAATTATAGATAGCCATCTATGGCTACATAGCCTTCCATGGCTAAAATGGCTCAATCGTTTTTAGCCATAAAAGGCTACATAGCCATAGATGGCTATGTAGCCATAGATGGCTACATAAAAATTCAATAGCCATCTATGGCTACTCTCAAAATGAAACTGAAATTGCTGATTGGCAAATTCCGAATTTTAGTTTCATCTTGAGAGTAGCCATAGATGGTTATCGGATTCTATGTAGCCATCTATGGCTATGTAGCCTTTTATGGCTAAAAACGATTGAGCCATTTTAGCCATGGAAGGCTACATAGCCATAGATGGCTACGTAAAAATTGACATTTTGAATATGCAAATTTTTTATGCAAATTTTCTAACTTTTTAACGCTGCTTCGTAACATAGGCATGTAGGTACTCAATCAAAAGCTCTCGCTTAGCTAAGTCTGAATATGATGGTCCCGATTGGATCGGATACTGTAGTAAGCATATTTGATGCAAACGTTTTATTTGAAGCACTAGTTAAAATAACGGAAAGTTGAAGGAAAATCGGAAGCTTCACCTTCGTCCACTCCGAATCGGCCGATTCTCAGGATAGTACTTCGGCGGGGCGATTTGAAGTGGATCGAAATGGTGTGCCTCGAAGAAGCTGAAGGAAAATCGGCAGCTTCACCTTCTTACACTCCAAATCGGCCGATTCTTGGGATAGTACTTCGGCGGCGCGATTTGAAGTGGATTGAAGAGGTGTGCCTCAAAGGAGAAAGCATGTCAAAGAAGTACAGAAGCTAGAAGATTGGGAATCGTGGAAAGCTGAAGGAAAATCAGCAGCTTCACCTTCTTCCACTCCAAATCGGCCGATTCTTGGGATAGTACTTCGGCGGGACGATTTAAAGTAGATCAAACTGGTGTGGCTGGAAGGAGAGAGTTTGTTGAAGAAGTACAGAAGCTAGAAGAGTGGGAATCGTGGAAAGCTGAAGGAAAATCGGCAGCTTCACCTTCTTCCACTCCAAATCGGCCGATTCTCGGGATAGTACTTCGGCGGGACGATTCAAAGTAGATAAAAGTGGTGTGGCTGGAAGGAGAGAGTTTGTTGAAGATGTACAGAAGCTAGAAGAGTGGGAATCGTGGAAAGCCGAAGGAAAATCGGCAGCTTCACCTTCTTCCACTCCAAATCGGCCGATTCTCGGGATAGCACTTTGGCGGCGCGATTTGAAGTGGATCGAAGTGGTGTGCCTCGAAGGAGAAACCATGCAAAGAAGTACAGAAGCTAGAAGAGTGGGAATCGTGGAAAGCTGAAGCAAAATCGGGAGCTTCACCTTCTTCCACTCCACAATTCTCAGGATTGTACTTCGGTGAAGATGGATGATGTGCAAATCGTGAGTGGCGGGCTGGATGATCGAAATGGTTCTGGTACGATCTGGAAGTCAGCGAATGGCAGAGGTGGCCTGGAGGATGAAGACGATTTAGGTTCAGTAGAAGGTGCCAGTACCTGAGTGATTTGAATTTGGCGCACTTCTTACTGATGACAAGTCTTCCCGGTTAGGGTCCTGTCATGCGAGCGGCTCATTGGGAACCATCAGAAAACTACTCCAATCGGAGTTTGGTCTGCCCGAACGGGGTAGCCATAGAGGGCTAAGTAGCTATCTATGACTACAAAGGCAGGCCCCGCTCACTTTCAGCCAAATATGTATCAACATAGCCATCTATGGGACTACAAAAACAGGGTCTGCCCACTTTTAGCCATAGATGGCTACATAGCCATAGATGGCTAAGTAGCCATAGTTGGCTATGCTGTGAAAGAGTGGTAGCCAACTATGGCTACATAGCCATCTATGGCTACATAGCTATATATGGCTATGTAGCCATCTATGGCTAAAATCGAGGAGGCCCCACACTTTTAGCCATAGATGGCTATGTAGCCATAGATGGCTATGTTGATGCGTAGCCATCTATGGCTATGTAGCCATCTATGGCTAAACTCGAGGAGGCCCCGCCTTTTTAGCTATCTATGGCTACGTAGCCATAGATGGCTATGTAGCCATAGATGGCTACATAGCCATAGTTGGCTATGCTGTGGAAGAGTGGTAGCCATAGAAGGCTAAGTAGCCATAGAGGGCTAAGTAGCCATAGAGGGCTAAGTAGCCATGTATGGCTAAGTAGACGTTCAATAGCCATCGATGGAACATCATAGCCATAGTCGGAGAGGTAAGCCATAAAAGGAACCGATTCGTCTATGGCTTAGTCTCTCTGACTGACTTTAATAAGTGTATACCGTTCATACAGATATCGTTATTTCCCGGACTGTTTTAACACCAGATGATGACTGTACTAGGTTGAATCGTGGAATTACTAGTACCATGTATCTTCGTCTCTTATGCATCGATCGTTAAAATGAACTCAGGTTAATCACGTTTTCCATTTCGTTAAATGTAGTGTCGGCCACGAAAAAGACCGCTTGGCTTTTTTCAAGTTTTTCGAATAATTTCAAATGGCCGCCATTCCGTCAATTTTTAACCAAATGAAAAGATTTTTGGCAAGCTTATTACTATTTGTTTACAGTTTGTTTTGGCAAAGTCCTTACTTAAATGTTTTTGTTTCAGGATTTCTCAGACAACAGCGTTCTTTTAAAAAAGACCAAAGCTTAGCGCTCAAAATGGTCAAATCAGATCAAACCGATTTGGCTTAGTCGCAGGGGTGCTTTGCACTTTATTCTCGACGTCCTGGCTGGCGTCTCTGCGGGTGTCAACACTCTTACTTAGACTCTTGGCATCTTTGGAACCGCCCATAGCAAGCTTCCACAGAGATCCCATCGATTTGGACCGGTGTTGTCTGTAGCGTTGAGCCTGCACTTGTCTGCTCTCCGGCTTATCGGTGCGGTCTGCAGCGGTGGAGTCTGACTTCTTGATGGTCACCTGCTTCTTCACGTGGTTAGGCTCGGCCATTTCTATGCGGATTTTGTACTGCCGATCGGCCGACGGAGACTGGCTCAGTGAGACGATCAGCGGCTGGCCCGGAAATGCTTCTCTGTTCTCTGCAACTACATAAAAAAGAGTAGTGCGCGCATTAGAGATGCGCATGGGCCGGGTCGGGTCGCAGAATCAAGAAAACGGGCCGTTCCGGGCCGAAAATTTTGGCCCTGCGCATCTCTAATAGAGACTGTACCTCCAATGGCACGGGCCAAAATTTTGGCGGCGCGCCCGGAATTTTACATTTTTGGGTGGTCCCGGCCCGGGGGTCCAAAGTCTAGGCCTGGCCTGGAAAATTTAAAATAGCCGAAAATTTGCAGGAAGAATCATTAAAATCAAACAGAAGGTCTTTGATGTATTTTTGACCACTAAATTTGCGTTTTCTGATAAGAAAATCTGTTTTTCGATACCAAAACGGAGTTTTAAATAAAATTATAATTTCAGTATTGTGCAGATAAAAATTTTATCGAGTGTTATAGCGTGGTTGGGCAGTGACAAACAGGTAAGAATAATTTGAAAATTTAGCTTTTTCCAAACAAATACGTAGTAAAACAAAAAGTAAACAAGGTTCCATCATGAGAGAGAAAAAAGCATACATGGCAAGAGGACTACTAGTGCTAACAACATCAAACCACTCTATCGGAAGCCGATTAAGCGCACATGCACGCCGAAATGGAACGCAATTAATTACGCAGCTATGACATTCCTAACGCTCATTACTCTGCTGTTGTCATAGAAATCAATTGTTGGATGAAAGCCTTTGTCGCCCTAAAACTGAATAAACTGCCCACTTGTCAGATTTCGGCTTATTTGAAAGTTATCTACACTCGCACAATCGTTCGCACCATAACAATGCGTAATCTACTATGCGCATGCTGTGAAAATAAGCTTTAAAAATAGCGAACGGACGGCTTCGGTATGAGACTGCTAAATTAGATCAAAATAATGATCAAAAGTAAAACTGACCTTTGACTTGTGAGGGGTTCTGGGAGAGATAGTGTGAGCTGGCCGATTTGTGCTGCACGAGGATAGAGCGGTGGGCCCTGGAGCGGGCTGCTCGCCACTGTTTCACCCAATCCATGCTCATAATGACGAGAACAGACGCGACAGGTCCCCGACAACAAGCCTGGGAGAGGCTCCTACAAACACAGGTGTCTAAGCGACTAACACACTACAGCTTTCAACTGAGAGCGCTATTTATTCCAATCCGATTGGTCATAATCCTGTCAATCGACAAGGAACATAAATTTCCAGGTGTGCGCGCCACAACGCCTAAGGTTACGTCAAGTTGACCGCCGGCCGGCCGAAGCGTCAGCTGACCGCTGGAATGTAGCATCAGGAACCAATATATTTAAAGGTTTTTTGCGCTTCCCGGTGCAATCAAAGAGTCATTTTAAAAGCACAAGTCCTGTAGTCGTGTTGCATTTTAAAAACTTGAAACTAGGTAAAGTAATGTGTTATAAAAAATACAGTGGTTACCTAATAAATAAAGTAATATGGCAAAGTAATAATACATAGAATAAAGTGCTCAACTAATAAATAAACTAGGTAAGTACACTAATACTACTGTAGGCAAGGTCAGAAGAACCTATGTAAAACTAAAACACTCAAAATCAAGTCAAAACATGATTTCTCATATTTAGTTGAACGATACTAAATTGATAGAGACAAAAATGACGAAATCTGTTACATTTTAAGTATTTTTTTTGATATTTCAGTGATCAAAATGAGTCTGAACTTATTGTTTGGACCTGTAACTTTGGAGCAATAAGAGATTTTCAGCTTTTCTGACCGAAAAAAGCCAGGTAAACTGAAAATATCACACTTGTTTTGCCTAGAGTTGGAAGGTGAATCTAATTTGGGTCGGAAAACCAAATTTTTCCCTTTTCACTCCGATCCGATCCGATGTGCGGGGGCCTTATGGCCTACGATCAGACTCGTGGTCCATTTGGCAACCCCGGATGTCGTCGTCTCGTACGCTTTTCCCTTCTTTCACTGCCCAGCCATTCATTAGCAATGCTGTTGGGCACCAGGGCAGGTACTAAAGAGAGCGCCTGGCGTGTTGACGTCAGGGCTGTTGGGTCGGTTTTTTCCTCGTTTTTTTTCGTTTTTTTTTCGAAAAAAAACGGTTTTTTCTCGGGACTCGGAAAAAACTAAAACTAAACTAAAAGTTTTTAAAGGAAATAGGTATTTTGGCGAAGATTTTACATTTTTGATTGACAGCAAAAAGAAAAGTTTACGCCATGTATATAGGAATTGAAATTGCCCAATTTCACATATTCTTGAATTTCTCAGGATTGATTGTCAAGCATGATGCACCAAATTTTAACGAAAAATTCTCTCTATTTCGGCAAATACATTGTATGTTCCAAATTTCAGCTTATTTAGTCAAAATTTGAGGAAATGGCAACAAAAAGAAATGTTGTATTTTTGGGGCATCTATTCCTTAACAACAACCTACGTAGTAAAAAAGTGCACTACACTGTACATAGGCTAGTAAGAAAATTTATGTCAGAAGGTTAGAGTCAGTCCTAAATTCAGGTTCAATCAACTAATGACTAGAAGGCTAAGCTAAGCTGCCTGTGAAATATTAGGGCGATTAGAGAGAAATTGATTTGCGTCATCAGGCGCCTTGGACATTTTTTACGAAACCCGAACTCGACGCCCAAAACGTGCTACTACGCATCGCTTACAGACGGTCAAGCGGCTGACGACTGCAAATTATTTAGTTACACCCGAGTACACCCCGCATTCCTAATCAATGGGGTTGCTTTGTTGCTTTGTCGGTGCGTGGCACAGAGCAGCACTCACTTCGGCTTGTCTGCATGACCAAAAGCTATGCTTAATTGGAAATGCTGAGTTGTGGCAATTATTCATTATACAAAAACCGCGTAGTAGATTAATCGGTGTATTATTTGGTAGTGAGACATACAGTACAGAAGAGGATGCTACATGTACAAAACACCAAATTGAAGGGTGACATCAAAGATCCCGGAATATTCAATCACAGTTGCCTGGTTTGGAGGTTTTCGGAAAGTTTCTAACCGTCAAATTAAGCTTCATTTTTCTTGGATTGAATTTAATGACAACTAAAGTCTGTTAAAAAAACAAGCGACCAGGCGGTTTTTTGCGAATAGATTGTAACTATTTATGGAGGCGTCGGAGCGACTTGGATCTCAGGAGAAAAGTTGTAGACAAGGTCGAGCTCCTGCCTGGGGTAAAATCTAATCCGAACACTAATTTGCGCAACGTAAAAATGATTTTTTCCCTCTAATTGCGATGAAAATGAGGTGACTGCAGAGTTTGAATCTAAAGTCTCTGCCGACTCCAATGGTGCTTTTATGACGTTTCTAAGTCAAACCGTTCCAGAGGTATGGCCGGTCAAAAATCGCGAAAAGTGGCGTTTTTTGAAAATTTCACATAGAAGGGGAAACATAGGCAGGCAGACCGATGGATTTGGCTGAAACTTCCTAAATGGCGTATAAATGCAACCGTTTCTGACACTTCCCGACCTTGAAAACCTCACCCTGATACCGTAATTCAGCTTTCAATAAGAAGTGGTACAGCTTCAAGTTTTTGTACTCTATACACAGATTTTGCAAATTTGCATGTCAGAAGTAGCAGTGTTGTAAAGGTAGACGCTCGCAAACACCTAAAAAGTGATTGCGGCTGCTTGAATGGTATTGGTGGACTGCTGCTCAATCTCATATGACAGAGCTGCACACCTCACTTTGCGAGCCGAATTACGGTATCCGGGTAAGGTTTTCAGGGTCGGGAAGGAATCGATTCCGGCGGTCAAGAATACCCCATTCGTGTTTTTATTCCTACGATGAAAAGTCGAGCGAGGGAAAGTCGCGCGGTGAAAGTCGGCGAGAAATTGTCGCGCTATGTACGTATGAACTGTGCGCGAGGAATTAACATGTAGCCGGCTTGGGAACTTTTGCCAAAAATGGGCTGGGTCGATCCCTTTTACTTTGCCCCACCCAAGCTACATGAAACATATGTGCCGGTCACAATTGCCTGCAACGTGAATCTGTAATTTTGTGTTCTTTCCTTTCTGTGATTTTGTGTTCTTTCATTTCTCTCCTGTGTATGTACTGTATAGTATGTGTGCGCAAGCATAGCAAGTCAGTGTACACATCATGTTTCCACCCTGCCTTGGTGTTGGTGGTATGTTGTACACACACGTGCATTGCATAAATTGGAAGAAGAAGAAGAAGAAGAAGAAGAAGAAGAAGAAGAAGAAGAATACGACAATATACCGACACCGAATTTTGGGAACGCAGCAAAGCCGAATAATACCAAATGCAATTATGCTCAAGTTCAGGTTATAGTGCAAAACCAAAGCCAAAATACAGTAATCGAGTGAAAATTTCTTCAAAAAGAAATCTCCGAAATTTCTCATTAAAAACGCACGTAAAACAGGATTTGGTTGACCTGGTTGGTAATTTTTGCATGAATAATCTACAAAAATATTCAACAGTTAGAATTTTCATGAGATTAGCTTAAATTCTTTAATTTCTCCCGTGTTTAGTGCTATTCGGTATTATTCGATATAAAAATACGGAATTTGAATACCACTATTAGTAACTAAATTGCTCGGTTTATTATACCGAATAATACCGAACTTCAGTTGCATCCCTACACTAAACTGCAATACTTACTGCAGCTACTGTGTGTGCGTACATAAAGTTTTTGTATTAGATTTACGTTTTGTGTGCTTTGAGCTATACTGATTACTGCAAACGAATTGATTCAATCGAAGTAATTACTGCACTTCGCTTGCTCTCAACTTATTGAATTAAATCAAATCAAATCTCTTTCCAACTTGCATAGTTACTCTGTTACATATGTTTTCTAGCAGAGACAAGACAAACAACCAAACGCTATCGGGTCTTTTCGAAGCTCGGTCAGAGTTTCCACTAATTGTGTCTTTGGGGCAGCTTTCGAATGCGGCGAGACAAAAGAAAAATCCCACCTGTACTCATCATGAAGATCGTGCGAAACTGACATTTGCGCAAACAAACTGCGAGCTGAATCTCAGGCCGCAATAAAGCGATGGCGTCTCTAAATAAGCTGGACCAATTTCTGCTCATGTTTTCCAGTCTTTCACTCATGTTTTACGTGCTCTTTTTGTTCACTCTCATAAAGTTCCGAGGTCGACATCCTTTCAACAAACCGTTCTTTGCCATTTGCATCAGTGTGGGCGTTGCCGATATTCTCATGCTCATCCATTCCAACTTTCTCTACAGATATCCCTACTGGGGCCGTTTCCCTGCTAAATTGCTCAGAGAGAACCCAGACGGACTTCTGGTGCGCTATTGCGTCATGTCTCGATGGTTTCTGGGCAATACGCAGTTCTTCGGAGTGGTGGCCATCGCCACAAATCGACTCACCAGTCTGCTCTTTCCGCATAAGCACAAAGAAGTACAGACCAATTTAGAAAACTGCAGTACTGTGCCTACGTATAAAAACTAATCTTATACCAGCAGGCGGATTTATATTTACCCCACCCCTTTTTGGCTCCGGCGCTTACAAATCCAACCAAATTTAAAAGGTATTCTGAGCATAAAATAGACAGTTTTAGTACTTAACATAATTCATTTCTTGTCTAATTTTCCATCCCTACCTCCACCGCAAAGGGGGGTACACACTCTACCCCGTGGATACGCCACTGGCAGCAGTATTAACCGGTTGGTACTTGGCCAGTTCATCAAAGTCTAAATTGAGGGTTACCAGCGATCTAGAAAGTCTTAACAAGCAGGCACTTGAACGGCATCTAGTGGTATTGGTACAGTACCACTTGTGATGCCCATTTAGGGCATAAAGTACCTGACTCTATAAGTGGTTAATTACTACTGGATAAGTTTCGAGAAAATACCGAAAAAGTTTACAGATTTGGACACGGCAAATTCTCGGTCTTGCTATTGGATTGCAGTGGAGCTTACCGATCTTGGCCATGGTACCTTTGATTTTTGCGCCAATGGGTATTCACGAAGACGATACAGGTGGTGTGCACACCGGCATCACTGATCTCCACTATCTTAGTGTGAGTTTTCTTCTAATTTGCATATCGTGTGGTTAGAGAGGGGCACGGAAGTTAATTTCCGTTCCCATCTCTAATGCACTGTACTATTGGCAGTGGGGCCACTGCTACTGTAGTCAGTGCTCATTGCACTGTACTATTGGCAGTGGGGCCACTGCTACTGTAGTCAGTGCTCATAGAGAGGGGCACGTAAATTAATTTCCGTTCCCATCTCTAATGCACTGTACTATTGGCAGTGGGGCCACTGCTACTGTAGTCAGTGCTCTGTATTTGCGTGCATTGAAAAAATTTTGCGTATAAAAGCAGCTAACATGGTTTAGGTCTTGCAAATTCCTATTAAATCCATTAATTTTATTTTTACCGCGTCTTGGGTGTAGTTGCTGCTAGTAGGCGGCCCCGACTTGTAGAGCGCTAGTAGAGCGGTTGCTTGTGCGTTGCAAAGCATTTGAAGCGAATGGAAGTAGTCAACATAATGTCCAACCCAGGCCACGAAAGCTGTTGATATGGCTAGCAGGTAGATGGAAATGGGAACCGAACCGTAGCTTCCGTTGTACCTCATGACAGCTAAGGAGAGGAACGTTTGTAGGCAGAGCACTCCATTGAAAAGCTCTATAAGAGCTCCGGGTGTCCTGAGCTGTCCGAAAGGACAGTGGATTTAAATAAATAAATAAATAAATAAATAAATAAATAAATAAATAAATAAATAAATAAATAAATAAATAAATAAATAAATAAATAAATAAATAAATAAATAAATAAATAAATAAATAAACGGACGGACGGACGGACGGACAGGTAAATTACGTACGTAATTAGATGATAATGAAAACAAGTGTTGTAAAAATTGAAAATTCGCTCGCGTTTCAGATGTACTACAAGCTGATGAGCGGCTGCAGTTTCGGCATGATCATAGTGGTGGGCGTGATGTACGCCTGTATGTTCTACAAAATCTGCACACTGAAGATGCAGCAGGGTGCAGAGACCACCAACATGATCAGCAAGGCCGAACTGAAGCTGTCGATCGACGGCGCCATGATTTTCCTGGCCATGTGCGCCTACCACCTGTTTCTGGTGCTGGCCGCTCTCAACAGCGACGACACCGGGTTCCTGCTCTGGTCGATCGCCTGCGACATGTTCTCCTGGTTCAACGTCTATCTGCTCTTCTGCACCTCCAGCAACGTGCGCATGCACATGGCTCTGTTCGTGCTGTGTCAGAGCTCGGTGCCCGAAGTCACTGCTGTCACGCCTGCGCCGGAAAAATGATCTGTCCTGTCCTGTCCTGTCCTGTCCGATTGTTCGTGAGAAGGAAATAAAGAAAGTTGATTAGCAAGCAGCTGTTGTGAACCCAGCAGTTCACACTACAGTGCAGACCACTACTTTCCAACCGAATGGCACTTTTGCTGCTGAGAGACCAGATTTTGCTGCTGTTTAGCACCTTGTCTGCCTTGTTCTATCTGTTGGTGGTGTTGACTCTCGTCAAATTCCGTCAGAAACAATCGTTAACTGACCCTTTCTTTAGAATCTGCATCACTGTTGGTGTAGTAGATATCATGTTCCTCCTGCATACCAATCTGCTCTACAAATACCCTTACTGGGGCGGCTTCCTTGCCGCCTACATTAGCCAGAACCCGACTAGTTTCCTAGTGCGATATTCGGTCGCTACCAGGTGGTACTTTGGGAGTGCGCAATTCTTTGGGGTCGCTATGATTGCCTTCAATAGGTTAACCAGGGTTATGTGTCCTCACAAACACAAAAGAGTAAGTTTTTATACCAACCTGTTCAGAAAGAGCAGCTACATAGATGTCTTTCTTTCAGCTGTGGTCAACTCGGTTCTTAGGGCTGGTAACCTGTCTCCACCTGATTCTGCCAGTTTGTACTGTTAGTCCTGTCATGTTATTTGACATGCGTGTTGACGTGGACCAGTATGGAGGAGTTTACACAAGAATTGCCAGCACAAACGACATAAAGGCAAGTTTGGTATTCTTTCTCGCTTAATCCAGTATACTGTAGTTTGCTTTCAGACATTTTACATATTTGAACTCTGTGTTAGTTTGGCATTTACGGTCGGTATCGGGTTAGGCTACGCACTGATGGTGCGGAAGTTGTGGAGAATGGGCAATCAGAACGCAGTGACGTAATCGGTAATGTCGAACTGTTATTGGCCGTTTACGGAGTTGCGGTTTTCCTGGTCATGTGCGTATACGAGTGCATCCTACTTGTCGGTATTTTGAACCCTCCGATACAGTTTGTCAATCACTTTTTCCTTTGGTCGATTGCCGGTGATACCTTTTCTTGGATAAATGTCTATTTACTAGTGTTCACCTCTAAAACTGTTAGATCCCATATGTTACTGTTGTTTGCATGTACTGATATTCTGCCAAAGCAATCAATCTATCCCTTCATGACTCAAAGTAAAGCTTAAGTTAAGCCAGAAATTTGCATTTGCTAATGTATGTACTATAACCCCCTGTTACACACTGAAAGGAAATGTGGAGTCTTCACTTGCTAGTCGTGTACACAACAACACACACGCTCTCAAACGCACACACACAATCGCACACAAACTGAATACCAAAAACACTCCTACAAAACAATCAAACTCTTCAACACCGATTTTAAAACTATCGCGAAGACGTTTTCCAATAGCTATCGGAAAATGAATTGGAACTACTGGAAAATCGATCGCAAATTTTCATTTCCGATAGCTTTCGTCTGCCGCTATCTCTTCTATACACTTGTTTTTCTTTCGGCAAAATTTCCTAATACCCAAAACTATCGGATAAAGTTATTGAGAAGCGCCCAAACCCGAAACTATCGGGAAGCCACTAAAGTGTCAGATGAGTTGCAAGGGGATAAATTGAAAGAACTTGTTCCTGGTGAATACAAGAAGACTATCAGCAATTTGCATGTAGATTCGGTACTGTATCTATATGAGTTCATTAAAAACTGATGGTGTTTATCTCGTTTCATTTTCTCACAATCTTTATCGGGAAAACCTTAATTGAACTTGGTCGCAAGTGCACAGACAGGCACAGCTGCTGTATTCGGTTAAGACACCAGTTTCTAATTAACCAAACATGGCTGCTTTGCTGCCCAGAGACCAGGCTCTCATACTATTTTCCACTATATCCGCTCTCTTTTATATTCTTTTCATTATAACTCTGATAAAGTTTCGAAAAAAGCCCCAGATCGGCGACCCATTCTTTACCATATGCATTAGCGTCGGCATCGTAGACGTTCTTATGCTGATTCATCTCCATTTATTCTACAAATATCCTTACTGGGGTGCTTTTCTGGCCGATCATGTCAAAACAAACCCCAACGGACTGGTGGCAAACTATTCGGTAATTTCCAGATGGTTTCTTGTTTGTGCCCAATACTTTGGAGTGACTGCACTATCGTTCAATCGGTTTACAAGAATTATGTACCCAGAAAGACACAAAAAGGTAAACATATTCAAAACAGAAATACAAAAAACAACTATTACAAAGCCGGTCCGCAGAAGAAAGAAACGTAACATTAAAGCAAGTTTAAAGATGTTACGAAACAGCACATATAAACTTAGAGAACCCAGGGTGCCGACTATCAAAGAGCATATCAAACTTCAAGACGGTTAAAATTTGAGGTTGTTTAATTCAACACTTTGAATTTGATATGAAACAACATATTCGGTATTGGGTTTACTGGCTATTTTCCAACAAATGTTATGTGACAAAATTTCACAGCATTTTCTCTATTGAAATCACTTTCTGATTGTTTGATAATATGTAGCTTTCCAATGTCTTTTTGCAACGGAATCGCTTTAAGAGTGCTTGCCAAAAAAAGTCAGGCAAGCTCCCTTATGGGGGCGGCCGATGGAATTTTTTGACCCCCCATTTTTATTGGCTCATTTGAATTGCCCTATTATGAAACCCCCACAGCCGCGTCGGTTTCGCTCTGGCCGCACTCAAACCGGAGTAATGGTTTGAAGAAGGGTGCTGCGCCGGATCTCCCAGATTTGGCTCCTCCATGCTCTTTCAACTGCTGTCAAATTGGCAGCTTTCAAGGTAGCACCTTCAAATTGGACACACTTATACAGATTTTCCCGCTCTTTCAAACGCAATAGAGAACAGCTGAATACGATGAAAACTGCCAGATTCAGACACGATTTATTAAAGTTCGGGGGACCCGAAATAGACGTGTCTTTCAATTGAAAGAAGTGCCTATGTGGCAACGAGCTCCAGAGCTGATATTTTCAACATAAGTTGACCATGAAAGGATGTATCAAAACCTACAGGCAAACCCACCGATTCGGCATTGTTTGGGAGCTGTGCAGCTTTGAAGATGACCCTTTTGATCACGATTTTTAGGCATGACAAGCAAATGTAGATCAATTACTCTTTGTCGAAGGCACCTAGAGAGCTGTCACTTGCAACCCATACTAAAACGGACATGCTCTTTCAGAATATCAGCTTCATTTGCCTGTCCAGTTCTTCAGTCCCAAGTAATTTTCACATTTTCATGTGTATGCTGAATCTGACCGAATTTCCGGTACCATCTAACTTGGCTGGTCACTACTCCTGTAGTTTCAGGTCCATCAACCTGAAATTTATTCCGATTGTGCAGAATTTCCCGCTCTTTCAATTGATTCACTCGCCGCATCAATCGGATGCTCAGTTCAAATGTTATATCTGATTGTTTACAAATACGTTTTCTGCAGTGCAACCAGGGCTGTTTGTTTTCCGGAAAAAAACTCAAGCCGGTTTTTTTCCGTTTTTTTCCCTGTTTTTTTTCGGTTTTTTTCCAAAAGTTATTTTCCGAGATGACAGAAAAAAATTTTTAACAATCGCTTTTTATTGCAGAATTCAACGAAATAGCGTGAGTCTTATTATAAAATGCACTAATTTCATGTTTTAGTGTAGTAATTTGATTTTAAAACATCAAAAAATACAATAATAAAAGTTGCCTGAGAATGGTACCGGTATTTTTTGCGAAAAACAGCTAAGTTATGCCATGGAAATGCTTGTAAGGCTTCTATTAACGTAAATTCAAAGCGTTGGAAGCGAATTTAACCAGTTATTGCGTCTATTTCCTTTAAAAACTTACTTGGGTTTTTTCCGCATTTTAGTTTTTTTCCGAGCCCCTAGGAAAAAACCGGTTTTTTTCCGAAAAAAAACGAAAAAAACCGAGGAAAAAAACCGACCCAACAACAGCCCTGAGTGCAACCCTGGGACACATAATCGATTAACTTAGCTCAAAAGTGCAAGGCTTTGTCTACACTTATAGAAAACGCCAATAGGACACCAGCTTATATAGCACGACCACAACCGCTTTACCTTTAAGTAAATTTTGTTGAATAAAATTTACATGCTGTAGTACATTTAGCGGCTCCATACTAGCAAGAATTTATTGATAAAAGTAAGTGCACTGTAAGTGTATTATTTTGTTACATAGTATATTTCGAACGTTCAACCAGGGCTGTTTGTTTTCCGGAAAAAAACTCAAGCCGGTTTTTTTCCGGTTTTTTTCCTGTTTTTTTCCGGTTTTTTTCCAAAAGTTATTTTCCGAGATGACAGAAAAAAATTTTTAACAATAGCTTTTTATTGCAGAATTCAACGAAATAGCGTGAGTCTTATTACAAAATGCACTAATTTCATGTTTTAGAGTAGTAATTTGATTTTAAAACACCGAAAATACAATTATAAAAGTTGCCTGAAAATGGTACCAATATTTTTTGCGAAAAACAGCTAAGTTATGCCATGGAAATGCTTGTAAGGCTTCTATTAACGTAAATTCAAAGCATTGGAAGCGAATTTAACCAGTTATTGTGCCTATTTCCTTTAAAAACTTACTTGAGTTTTTTTCCGCATTTTAGTTTTTTTCCGAGCCCCTAGGAAAAAAACCGGTTTTTTTCCGGAAAAAAACGAAAAAAACCGAGGAAAAAAACCGACCCAACAGCCCTGGTTCAAACACTCAGTCATAACTGAGTTAAAAATAGCTGAAAAATAATATAACATGGCAATTCATTTACACAGCTTCAAGACCGAGATATGCATAAAAAACTCCAACCACACGAGGTTGGGTACATTGCGCTTTATACAAAGAAGCGTAAGAAGATCATAGCAGGAAAGGCTTTTGTATAATTCTTTGTCGCATTTTCTTGCCCAGTTTTGCCCATACAAAGTTTTACTGAAGTTTGCTTCTACTTACAAAAGCAGATTTTCGCACTGCGCTTTATGAGAGTACTTAGCAACGTTTGACTCTAAAAGTAGCGACAATGGCCTGACTTGCCACCTCCAGTCATTACTGTGCCAGTTCTACCACCGCCGTAACACATGTCTTAATCGATGGCAATTTATAGCTAACTGCAGCTTCTTGTGCACTTTAAGCATCAAGGGCGCAAGGCGTAACCAGCTCTAGCAAAAAAGTCACCAGAAAACATGGGCCAAAATCCTGCAGCGCTTAGGCTTGCATATTGCGCACGTTATACTGTAGGTGTACGAGATCTATTGAGCTTTTCTGTAAGAGTAGACAAAGCCTTGCACTTTTGAGCAAAGTTAATCGATGATGCGAGCCAGGGTTGCACTGCAGAAAACGTATTTGTAAACAATCAGATATAACATTTGAACTGAGCATCCGATTGATGCGGCGAGTGAATCAATTGAAAGAGCGGGAAATTCTGCACAATCGGGATAAATTTCAGGTTGATTAACCAGAAACTACATGAGTAGTGACCAGCCTAGTTAGATGGTACCGGAAATTCGGTCAGATTCAGCATACACATGAAAATGTGAAAATTACGTGGGACTGAAGAACTGGACAGGCAAATGAAGCTGATATTCTAAAAGAGCATGTTCGTTTTAGTATGGGTTGCAAGTGACAGCTCTCTAGGTGCCTTCGACAAAGAGTAATTGATCTACATTTGCTTGTCATGCCTAAAAATCGTGATCAAAAGGGTCATCTTCAAAGCTGCACAGCTCCCAAACAAAGCCGAATCGGTGGGTTTGCCTGTAGGTTTTGATACATCCTTTCATGGTCAACTTATGTAGAAAATATCAGCTCTGGAGCACGTTGCCACATAGGCACTTCTTTCAATTGAAAGACACGTCTATTTCGGGTCCCCCGAACTTTAATAAATCGTGTCTGAATCTGGCAGTTTTCATCGTATTCAGCTGTTCTCTATTGCGTTTGAAAGAGCGGGAAAATCTGTATAAGTGTGTCCAATTTGAAGGTGCTACCTTGAAAGCTGCCAATTTGACAGCAGTTGAAAGAGCATGGAGGAGCCAAATCTGGGAGATCCGGCGCAGCACCCTTCTTCAAACCATTACTCCGGTTTGAGTGCGGCCAGAGCGAAACCGACGCGGCTGTGGGGGTTTCATAATAGGGCAATTCAAATGAGCCAATAAAAATGGGGGGTCAAAAAATTCCATCGGCCGCCCACTGCCTGACTTTTTTTGGCAAGGACTCTTAAAGGATGTTATAGGCTTCAATTTTTCACTTTCGCAATTTTCCAATGTGTTTCATCTTCATTTTGATGACTAAAAGTAGACTGAGTATAGAAGATTAGACGTATTTTTCAGGAGGCAATACAAAGGCAGTAATGATTGTTGTCGATTATTGCAAGTGTCTTATACTGAAAACTCAATTCAAACAAACAGAAATTCTAGCTGTGGAACAGCACTTGTCTGAGTTTGGTGATTACGTTGCAATGGCTTCTCCCCTTGTTTGGTATCAGTCCACTATTTTTCAATGACGTAATCGTTTACGTCGACCAGCTAGGAGGTGCGCACATTGCACTTGGCCACAAAATTGACACCAAGGTACCTGAAGCATTTTATGTTGGCCAAACAAGCTAACACAACCTTTCAGACCTTCTTCTTGTTCCACCTCAGCTGTAGCCTAGTTCTCATGTTGGTTATCGGTGCGGCCTGCACTGCAATGGTGTGGAGAGTGTGGGGACTGGGCACAGTTCAACGAAACGCAGTGATCGGTTCGGGCGAGCTTGTGTTGGCTTTTGATGGAGGTGTTATCTTTCTGGCCATGTGTCTTTACAACGTTCTACTGCTCTTGGCTATTGTCAATCATTCTGACGAGTTTCTACTGCGCTCAGACAACTTCTTCATCTGGTCGGTGGTGTCAGACGCATTTTCCTGGATGAACGTCTATCTGCTCTTCTTCACTGCAAAGTCTGTCAGAATTCACATGTTCAACTTGCTGCTCTGCACCGAAAAGTGGCCCAACATCTCTATAAAATGGTCAGTGCATCCAATCACTCCAAACAAGTAGATTAATGCTTCAATTCTGATATATACCAGAGTAATCTGTTTTTTGGCTAATGGTTACACAGTTACAAGTATTGATAATAGTTCATTCGCTTTTGATTGGTGTCGTTTAGCGTTCTGATTTACATTTACAAACCAACTACAGTGAAACGATTGATTGATATATAGGTGCTTGCATTATGGCGTGCCAATGTAAAAGCTACCCACACGCGTTCTCCAGAGCAAACTCACGAAAGCTGAGGGATTCAATTAGGCCGATGGCGCGTATCGAAACGGTCGATCAGCTGTTGTTCGGCTTCACTCTACTCTCACTCATATTCTACCTAATTTTTCTGGGAACTGTGTCCAAATTTCGACACAAATACCCCTTCACCAAGAGTTTCTTCCGAATCTGTCAGAGTATCGGAGTGGCGGACGTTCTGTCAATTTTGCACTGCAATTTTCTCACCAAATACCCGCGCTGGGGCTTATTTCCGAGTCAGTGGTTCCGCAACAACCCGCAGGGTCTGCTGGTCCGCTACAGTTTCACATCCACCTGGTACTTTGGCTATTGTCAGTACGCAGGGGTGGCTTGCTTAGCGTTCAATCGATTCACCAGTCTGGTTTTTCCGCTTAGGCATAAACAGGTGGTCACACAGTTTCACTACCTTCCACCAATTCGGAGTA
Organism: Sabatieria punctata; assembly: GCA_030248155.1. Classification (NCBI taxonomy): domain Eukaryota; kingdom Metazoa; phylum Nematoda; class Chromadorea; order Araeolaimida; family Comesomatidae; genus Sabatieria; species Sabatieria punctata. Next base: position 35,050 of record JASANB010008067.1, on the reverse strand, counting down.
TTCTATCTGTTTTCAGTTATGGACAAATGCTTTCTGCAACAAAGTAATCGCCTTTCAGTGGCTGCTTCCTATAGCCGGCGTTTTTCCACTCTTCTTTACGTCTGTTGGTGCTCTAAACGTGCCAGAAACGGAAGGCATTAGGGCGGACGCCACTGATATGGAGTTTTACCAGGTTAAAGGTTTGAATATAACATCCTGTATAGGCCATTCAGAATCCACTTGGTTTCTGTTTTGTGCAAAATTTTCTTAGATCCGTTTGGTTCTGGCTACCGTACTTGATCGACATAGTCTTTGGGGTTTTCAACACGAAAACATGAGATACTACGGTAGCAATTTACAGATTTTCTGAGAAAACATTCGGCAATTGTGGCACACTACCCCCCATTAGCGGAAACCAACATAGTAACTTATGACTAAGATTGAATCTATAAGTAAGCCTAACTTCATTCTAAGGTTCATTCATCCCGAACCTACCTATTAGAAGCCTGATCACAGTGCTGAATATAAGCCCTCGGTTCGAAATAAGTGAGGGATAGTGTCACTGTATCGAAATCCAATAATCAGCGCGTCATGCGTATCTGTTTGTCTCACGGGGTGGCCAGATATGGCCACCCCCCATATTCTACAAATCCATATCATAATCATATTTTTCGCAGTCATATTATTAAAATATGAGTGCGGCTCGCAAATAATATGATATGATATTATATTTGATATTTGGCCGTTGCGTCGCTTGCATACCGGCACTGCGCTCCGACGTTTAAGAGTGAATAGGAAATAAACAAGAAGACAGTAGGATGAGTCAGTAGAACATTGACCGGTTTGGACCTGGATTTAGCAATTGCCTGTTGGTTTGGACCTCCGTTTGCTTATTAATAGGGATACAAGGTAGCTAGAAATTATAGCCTTTCGTCCATGCCTCTAGACTTCTTTCATCCTCCTCAGCCGCTTCAAATAGAGAGTTGCCTCCAGCCGCTTGTCAACAAGGGACTATTAGCTAAACAGCTCTCAAGTCTCAGCTGGCTTTTTGGTCGATTTCCACCAGATGTTGGGGATTCCAAAAATTAGTATACTATATTAGTAGTATAAACTATAAAAGTTTGTGGCTATAATATAAAATGTTGTGGCTAAACTATAAAAGTTTGTGGCTAAAATATAAAAGTTTGTGGCTAAAATATAAAAGGTTGTGGCTAAAATATAAAAGTTTGTGGCTAAGATATAAAAGGTTGTGGCTAAACTATAAAAGTTTGTGGCTAATATATAAAAGGTTGTGGCTAAAATATAAAAGTTTGTGGCTAAAATATAAAACGTTGTGGCTAAAATATAAAAGTTTCTGGCCAAGATATAAAAGCTTGTGGCTAAAATATTGAACTAATCTATTTAGATATCATCTAACTTTTAACATACGTAGCTAGCACATAAACAATTTGCCCGCCCGTGTGTCAAGGCCGCCAGATTGCTCCACTAGTGTACGTAATTAAGACAGTGTCCATTGTCTGACCCCTGCCCTGCCTGTCTGACACGCAGGCAGGTTTAATTACACTTCAGGCCAGCTCAGCTGATCGCAGGTGGAAAGAGAGGCGGACAAACGGCCTACCCTGCCCTTTGGGCGATATGCTAGAGCGCGTAATCTGAGACAGCATGCAGTAATTGGTTGTGAATGGGCTGATGTGTGAAACAATAATGTAGAAGTCAAAAATAAGTCCATCAGGCGCTACTAGCCTGTCTAGACAAATAAGAAGGCTGCTCGCTCCAAAAAAAAGCTTGTCTAGTTATTGTTCGATTTACAAATTCATATTATTTAGCGAATATGAATATGACTTTTCGCAAATAATATTGGTACGTCATATTTCCTGTAATATGCATATTATTTTGAGGCCTTGAAATAATATGAAATATAATATGATCATATCTCATATCATATTATTACCGTGAGACAAACAGATATAAGTGAAATGTACGCCGCTTCCTTCGCAATTCGGAATCGAAACCTAGCTTAGCCTGTACAGCCTTTACGTACTAATCACTCAAGAGACAGTGGTGATGGATTTCTCGGAATCCTCCTAAATTCCGTTTCTCCCTGCACGCCAAGAAACTATGCTTTAGGCATTGTGCATATGTGTGTCTCACCATATCACACACACATAAGCTTTCAGAAGTACTTGATAGGATCGTTGGGTCTGAGCTTGGTGGCCGACCTAGTGGTGGGGAGTCTGTTCGTGGCCATGTTGGTGGCGGTCTACAGACACGGCCGATCGCGTCAGGACCAGCAACAGATGACAAGCAAGGCAGAGTTGGCGCTGGCGCTGGACGGTCTGGTAGTCTTCGTGGCCATGTGTCTCTACGAACTGTTCCTGGCCGTGGCTGCGCGCAACGTCGGCAGCTTCCAGTACTTCTTCTGGTCGCTGGTCACCGACATGTTCGCCTGGTTCAACGTCTATCTGCTCTTCTTCACCTCCTCCAACCTCCGCAAACACATGCTGCTCTTTGTCTGTTGTCAAGGCACCGTACAGGTCGACGTCACTACTGTCGCTCCTGCACTGCAGCCAAACGTGGCCCTGGATTAGGCCACAGACTATTTCTACTGAACTGACAGTAAATAGTTTAGACAGACCTCCGGCTGTGTACCATAACACTTGCGATAAACCTGTTATTGCAGTAAAAATGCATTCTGCGCTGAGGTTTGATCAACACAGAGCCATCGATGCACAGCAACTTTTTGTTGTTTCAACATTTTTCAACGTCTGTATCAATAGGCCTATACGGGTTCGCGTTCATGTGAGGTTATGGGGAGCAGTAGACAATGAGAGCTAACGGGATAAATTAGCATTGCTTCACTATATTATGGGCCCGGCTTCTGTTAAAAAGGGCGAGCATTTCGTGGTACCGTAGTTAAAATAGCAGCTACGCTACCTGATTTTGAATGATTTTTTACACAGCTAATCTGATGAGGAAACACAAGATGCTATGAGCACCAATTGCACAGATTAGTGTTTCTAGTATAGATTATTTTTGGCCAATTTTTCGTTTCAACCGGGCTAAAGTCCTGGGGTTTGGACGAAGATTGTTATGTTTATGCTTAATCGATAAAAATTGTCACATCTGCCCAAACGTCCATGTGCGCGCATATCTGTTAGTGGGCTTGAACGCTACGATTGATTTGGTAAGTGGATGTCGAAATCACGTATTTTCACTCTTTCTGTTTTTTTTCATTTGTTGTTAAGGGAACTTTGAAAGTGAATACGCAGAAATATGCGTCTAAAATAGACCTACTCACTACGGTTGGACGCATATATGCAATATGCAATATCAAACAATGCATATATGCATGGTTTTTGGCATGCATATATGCATATGCAATATCATATGCATGCAAGATTCCAATATGCAATAGTCATATGCAAATTGACCCTGATATCAAAATTTTGCATATTTTTAGTTTGCATATTTTTTGTCAAAGGTGTCGCTGACTTTTCTTGCTGTATACTTATGTTCTGAAGAACGTTAAACGATTCTTCTGCCTAAGTACCGTTTTACAGGTGTCTGGCTTTAAAAAAGGAAGTAAAGATTGAGATTGAGATTGATTCAAATAGTTGTTTTATGAATTTGGCGCGCAGAAATCTATAAAGTACTCGTCCAAAAAGTACAAATTTCAAAGAGGGCTAGTTTGGCCGATTTCTGCTTTTCAGCTGAGCAAAAATGAAAAAGTTTGTTTAGCGAATTTGTGAATTTCTGCAAGCACCTCATTGCTTCATGAACATCTGGAGTTTTTATGTTTTAGCAGAATTGTTTAAACTAAGCTGGCAGAAATAACATCCCAAGACAGCCAAACAGACTGGACTTCTGTGTTTACGATAGTCGCCACGTTTTTGCTAATTTTTCATCAAACTAAAAATAAAAAATCCCTTTGAGGCAGTTTATGCTGTAAGTCTGTACTTTACAGAGATCAAAGCTTGTCTTCACTTAAAGAATGGAGATGAATGGCTAGAGACTGTAACTCAACTCGCAAAGAATGGAAATCCCAACTGAGACTTTTCAAATTAAAAATTTTTTTAGTTTGTAAAACTACAGAACTACAAACGGCTAGGTATACCACATTAGAGAGAACAAGTTTGTAGATGCAAACAGTAATTTAGCCAAATAGCTGTAATGTCAACCATTTCTTTATTTAAAATTGCGAAATGAGCTAGTCTTTCATGCCAAACTGTGTTTCCCCTCTTGTTTTTTCCAGATAAGGTCTCTCTGTAAAAATAGGTATGCCTAACAAATGCTAAAGATTGCGTTGACATTATAACCAAACTCGAAAATGCTTGGAAAACGTCCAATTATCGATTTTAGGCAGCCTTGATAAATATGCAAATATGCAAAAAATATGTACATATCTCATTTTTGCATGCATATGATATATGCAATATCAACATGCACTAGAGATTGCATGCATATATTCATATGCAATATCATATGCATCCCAAAAATCCAATATCATCCAACCATACTACTCACACGGTAAAATTTGTAGCTATTTTTAAAAAGATGAGCTAGAAACTAGTGTTTCCGAGTAAATTTATTTTGAAATTAAATAACTATTAAATTGCTTGCTCAGCCTTCAGAAGAAAATAACTTGCTATTAATTTGCTTGGTACCCAAATTCAGAAATTTAATTTGATACAAATTTGTTATTTGATATGAATTAAATATAAATTTGCTAAAATCAGTACTCATTTCCTGAGGAAACAGCTCAAAACCTGGGTCGTGTCAGTCCAAAATTAGTTTACCTTACTTTAGATAGCGACAAATGGTCTACAAATTAGCATTTAATGAGTTGATATCCTTGCTATAAGCATGAGCAAGGTCATCTTTGGACTGAACTTGTTCTTTTGTAGCCAGACTTTGGTTAGTGAAACTGCCAAACCGGACAAATTTATATCAAATTCATATTAAATTTATATCAAATTTCTAGGGCAATTCTACGAAATTAAATATAATTTTAATTTGTTTGACAGTCATCGCGAGAAATTTAATTTGTTATTAAATTGCTATTTACTTGGTGATTTTGGCCAAAACAATTTAATTTTGTTATTTAATTTTAATTTGATCGGAAACACTACTAGAAACGCTCTTTTTAATTTTTTTCGTAGTCAAGATCGTCGTTTAAAGCGAGCTAAAGTCCTGCGGCTGGGACCCCAATCTTTCTGACTGCGCTTATTATTCTGTAGCTGGGGCAGTTGTTCATGTATCCCCACTTGCGCGCTCGGCGCATGAATTTTATAGCAAGTTTTCTAGGTGTGATTACGGGGGAAAATCGGTTGATAATCGATTAAGGAAGGGAATAAGACTAGGAGAGTGCGTAATAATCTGGAGCAGCATAGCATGCAGAATTAGTTGTTGGTGTGCTGGTGTGTAAAAATAAACTGAAAGTCAAAAGCAGTTGTTTGATAACAGATTCGGTCATCTTTGTTAACGATGTAGAATCGGGGTGCTCACCGATTTACAACACCTTGACCTGATCAAGGCCGAAAACAAACGCATAATCTGGGGTAGAACTTGATGTAGCATGAGTAATTAGTTGTTGTTGTGTAAAATAATAATCAGGAGATCGAAAGGGTCGTTTGATAGCAGATTTGATTGCGTTTGTCACAATTTTACAATAGGAGTAGGTATTCATATGGTCATGTTCATGAGATGCCGCACAAGTGAGAAAGTGTTAAGCCGTAGAGTTCAAAAGATATCTGGAACTCTTTCTTTGGTTTAGTGAAGAGAATAGGCCTATCCGTGCTTTCCCTATATTTTTGTTAGGTAGCTTTTTGGTTTTATTTATTTGTTTTGAATGGAACAACCTTGTTCGGTTGACAATTTCAAAGACGAAGTTGAACAAAGCTTTTGTGATTGAGCTGCAGTTCGGCAGTTTCCAGTAATAAATAAAAACCTAGCTGTTTGATTGTATTATAGGGCGTGAGGTAATGCTAACTTAGGAACACCAATTTCTGGATAGAAATTTTCCGTTTTCTGATTTTATTAATATTGGATTTTCGGATATATTCCGGATTTTGTCCCTATTATTACCCGCCACATGGCGGGGATTTCATGAAAAACTTGTCCCTAACCTAAGCCTGAACCTAAGCCTAAGCCTAAAACCGAGGCTAAAAGTTGTGTTTGACAGCGGGTTGGACGAATGGGCCCACTCAATTCTTTGTCATGTGGCGGATGCTCATACATGTGCATGGTCGGCGGCTCAGGGAGTGACATGCGTAGTTGCCTGGACATAGGTGCAAATTTTCGGCGGGAAATTCAAAATTTTGCCCAAAATTTTATCTAAAAATACGAACAAGAATTCAAGAATTTGCGGTAAAAATTAAATTTTCGACAAAAAATTGCCAACAGACCACTTTTCTGACAGAAACGTTGCCAAAAAAAATCGAGAATTTTCAGGAAATTTTGAAAAAATTTTGTGTTTTGGTGCGTAGTTGCCTGGAGGAAGGGTGCGTAGCATACATGTACTAGGGGGTTGGGGGGTTACCCCCCCTGCTGGAAAGGCCAAACCCCCCTCACCCCCACCCCCCCCCCCCCCCGAGACAGGTTAAGGGACCCCTCCCCCGACCAAAAAATACAAGTGGTGGTAGTGGCTCCAGTATTTAACAAACTGGGTCAGAAATCACTAATTTTTAGCCTAAAATTCACTTGAAAAGCCTTTGGAAACCGAATTTGGCGTTTCCACTGCTGATATTTAAGAAAAATCGGTGTTCTTGGAAGCTCTTTTTTGTCATTTTTTGCTTGTTTTTAGCTTTAAAACGCTATTTGGCAGCTTAAAATAGCGATTTTTAGCGTCCTTACTGATTTTTTGTTTGTTTAATTTCTCGCCCTGGCCATCAGCGATTAGCTGTTGATATCAGGCCAACAGACGCACCTTTTTGTATGGCAGAGTGGGGCGTTACCTAACACAAGATGTTCTGGACATCTTGATAAGGGGGAGATTAGTAGAGGTGGGTAGAGTAAGGCATCAGCGGTAAGGTGACTTGGAAGAAGATCTTGACTAGCTAATACATCCATAAGCTCTTCATCGATGGCAGTAGAGGACACCGAGTGGTAGTCCAGGTTGATGGATGGAACCAGTCCATCAGCAATAGGTAGGGAGACGCGAGGGGCTGAAAACGTTATAGCCAATATGTTGGGAAGGTGCTGATCAGGCAGGTGAACGAGTGGGAGCAAAGCCACATCAGTGAATCAGTCGTTGAGTCAAGAAAGCAGCTCAACCTTTCGGTGACAGAGACTTGGGAATTATAGGTGAGAAGATGCAGAAAGAAATGCATCAGTATAACTGAAAATTAGCTGGGTGCAAAAGTGCACACATGCTCAGGAGGGGAGATAAGGCAAGTGTAGCCACCAGATCTTCAGCACTCTATACCATACATCAATGATGCGAATGTTGAAAGAGTCTTGCGACCCTTGCGAGGATGCTGGGACGTTAATGCAGATGGGAACTGCACACCAACTACCTCAAAGAGGCACGTCCCTGATTGGATTTGAGCAAATACAAATAGTAAGATGAATAGAGAGATATAGTAATTTTGGTAAAAAGAGATAGTAATAATTGGTTAGCCGAAAGCAGATGAGTCGGCGTTAGTAGTAAAGCAGCTTTGACTTGCAAGGCAAGCCAAGCCTGCCTTACTTCCCCCCTCCACTGCGTGGAAGTCCCGACTCATGGGAGGGGTCCTTACTGAAAAAAACGTGCTAAAAACGCATTTCTAGGCGTTTTGGAGCTTTTTGAAATTTGGGACCCCCCACCTTGGCGAAACCCCCCTCGACCCCCCACCTGAGGAAACCCCCTACCCCCTCCCCCCAGGTCGGCCCGGAGCTGTTACATGTGTACTAGGGGGTTGGGGGTTACCCCCCCTGCTGGAAAGGCCAAACCCCCCCCTCACCCCCACCCCCCGAGACAGGTTAAGGGACCCCTCCCCCGACCAAAAAATACAAGTGGTGGTAGTGGCTCCAGTATTTAACAAACTGGGTCAGAAATCACTAATTTTTAGCCTAAAATTCACTTGAAAAGCCTTTGTAAACCGAATTTGGCGTTTCCACTGCTGATATTTAAGAAAAATCGGTGTTTTTGGAAGCTCTTTTTGTCATTTTTTGCTTGTTTTTAGCTTTAAAACGCTATTTGGCAGCTTAAAATAGCGATTTTTAGCGTCCTTACTGAAAAAAAACGTGCTAAAAACGCAATTCTAGGCGTTTTGGAGCTTTTTGAAATTTGGGACCCCCCACCTGGGCGAAACACCCCCCTACCCCCAATCCCCCCAGGTCGGCCCGGAGCTGTTACATGTATGGTGCGTAGTTGCCAAAATTGATTTCTGTCTCTTAAAAACGCATCTGGAGGCTCTCTAGCAGCCTCTACTAGCATCGTTTGGTAGATTTTTATTTTCATCCCCCCTGGGTACCCACCCCCTTGCACATGTATGCGGATAACAGGAGGATATTTACGTGCAAATGGTTTTTCGGATACTATAAACGCGTTTTCGGATCAAACTAGGTTATTTTCTGCTGAAATTTGACCATTCGGATGAAGTTGATGATAGAAAAAGTAGTGCCTACCCTACCTGTCATACGGCTCCTCGACATACATGTGCATGGTCGGCGGCTCAGGGAGGGACGGCCAGATCTACGTGCGTAGTTGCCTGGATACAGGTGCAAATTTTAGGTGGGAAATTCAAATTTTGGCGGGAAATTTGAATTTTTGCCCAAAATTTTGGCGGGAAATTTGAATTTTGTCCAAAAATTTGGCTAAAAATACTAAATTTTCGGTTAAAATTCAAAAATTTGCCGTAAAAATCAAATTTTGGACACAAAATTGCCAAAAAACCACTTTTCTGATAGAAACATTGCCAAAAAATCGAAATTTTCCAGGAAAATTTGAAAAAATTTCGGGTTTGGTGCGTAGTTGCCTGGAGGAAGGGTGCGTAGTTGCCAAAATTGATTTCTGTGGCTTAAAAACGCATTTGGAGGCTTTCTAGCAGCCTCTAGCAACGTTTGGTAGATTTTCATTTTCGTCCCCCCTGTCCCCCCCTGGGCACCCCCATGCACATGTATGCTCCTCGACTATATTGAATACGGTGTTTTGCAAAGTGGTTGCGTCTCTGGTGTGTAGTGCGCTTTTGCTCGTTCTATACGTTGTGGTGCTTCTGCAAGCTAAGAATTCAGGTTTTGTTTTGTTTCCCGAAGCAATTGTGATGTTCTTGCAGAATCTGTCGGTTAATTCCGGGAACAACTTCTATGGGATTATCAAGCCGGTAGAAACTGATTCTGCTTATCTTTAGAGTCTTACTACTTAGCTGGCGTTTCAGTCCGAGTGAAAGTTTATTCAAATCCAATCCGAAATATGCACTGACTGTTGCCCGAGGCAGTGGCGTACCGAAGGGGTGTACAGTCATCCATGGGCCTCGGGGGTTCGATCATCCCCAACTTGGGCTCTAGCCCAAAACCACCCCACCCCCCCCAGCCTATATAATCATCATTGTTTTGTTTGTAATAACAAGTAAACTCTATTCATTGGTGCCGAGAAATGTATACAGTGTATGTATACAATGCATCCCTTTCCCGACTGCGTAGTTTAGGGAGGCGAAATTACCCAACAATGAACAAAACCAAAATAGATTCTGCACTAAAACATTTCTTCTTGCGCTCACTAGCTACATCTCTCGAATGTTTTCTTGAAGGCCAAATTTTCCAAGCCAGTCTTGCAGTCGCAGACCCCTTCAAAATCTTGCCCCCTTCCAAAGTTCACCACTGGCTTGAGGCGAAGCTGAGAGCAACTAGGCGGCCGAGCTTGTAAAAACAAGTGTCGTCAAATGGCGATAAAAAGTTCACTAAAACGTTGCACTAATTTTTTCAGATCGGCCTCCGATCACAGCTGAAACTGTCTGTAATTCTCTCTGCAACAAACAAACAACCAGACCGATTACTTTGCACCAGCAACAAAACAAACAGCACAGAACTAATTAAGCGAGCCACTCCAAAAAGCGACCTGCTAATGCGCCGGGCGTGCGTTGATAAATCGGTGCGGACGGCGAGTGTACGACAATAAAGTGGAGGCCTTAAAAACCCGAATGGCCAGCTCAGACGGCGTGTCTGGGCCAGCAGCAGACAGCGGTGATAAGGACTTGCACTGCAGCACCTTGCTCAGGAACGGCCTGGTAATAGAGTCGACTCCTAAGATGGCGCCCGCCCGCGTCTCCGCTTCCACTCCAGTCGACGAGTTGGTCTCCAAACTGAAACGTTGTCAGCTGCTGGCTGCCCAGCTCGATAAACGGGACGACCGAGACAATTGTCACTCGTCCGACAACAATGGCTTTTCTGCTTCTGAGCAATTCAGAGAGCCGTCCAACTGCCCAGCTGAGTTTGATGAGACGCCGAAGAGTTCGAATTCGGAAGACTCCACTGCTTCTATTGAGGAGGTGCTGGTGACTGAGTACGAGGACGAGCGACAGATGCCCGATATTATGACTCTGATCACCAAGGACTTGTCTGAGCCCTACTCCATCTACACCTACAGATACTTCATTCACAACTGGCCCAATCTTTGCTTATTGGTATGCACTTCTATTGCCATGTCATAGTGATAATGATCTCTTGTCTTTTTTAGCGTTAGTCATACTGATCTCTTGCATACATACATGTAACAGGTCATCCGCCGAAGGGGGGTTGGGGGGTCTGGCGCCGGCCGGGGGGTGGGGTCTGAGCCAAAATTTTGCGAGGGGGTTAGGCACTAAAAAACGCTCAAAAATCGAATAAATCGCAATTTTTTGGCTAAAAATCGCCAAAAATGGCTAATTTGGGCTGAAATGCAGCTAAAAAGTGCTATTTTGCAAACGATTTTTGTGTCTGAAATTGTGAAAAATTGCAAAAATTTGCTCAAACTTTTACTTGCCAGAAAAATCGGAGGGTGGGGTCGGCGAAATCGTCTCGGGGGGTGGGTCCCCATCCGGGGGGTCTGGCCTAAGTCGAGTGGGGGCAGACCCCTCCTGTTACATGTATGCTCTTGTCTCTTTTTTAGCGTTTTTCCCTACTGAATTTGTACAAAATTTAGCAGTTATTTTAAATAATGTTCATTGACTATAAGTTTTAGTGGCGGCTCCAGAGTTAACAAACTGCGTCGGGAATTACTAATTTTTTTGCTTAAATGCTTTTTTGGTAATGGAATTTAGCGTTTCCAGTGCTGCTTTTAGGTTTTTAGCATCCTATTTTGTCATCTTAAGCTTATTGATAGCTGTTAAACGCAGTTTGATTGCTTGAAATTGCGATTCTTTGGCCATATTATTCGACAAAAATTGGCTAAAAACGCAGTATCAGGCGTTTTGGAGCTTTTGAAAATTGTGCACCCTCTCCCTTGGCGAAACCCCTGGCACGACGTCGACCTGTTACATGTGTGTATGCAGAGTAGATACAATATCTTTATGTTTGCTGTCTTTTAAGGCACGTCTTGGAGATCAGTTGGTGGGCGCGATTGTGTGCAAGTTGGACAGAAACAGGGAAAACCGAAACAGAGGCTACATCGCAATGTTAGCTGTTGACGAAAAGTGCAGGCGAATGCGAATCGGTACGTTTGTGGTACAAACTTTTTCTGTTGCACATTCAAGCTTCACGTTCGACGTTCAGTTTTAATTTTCCGCACACATTTTCGGCAAAATCGCTTGCCCATGTGTCTGTACTTTTTGAGCAGAACATGAGCTATATTACTGCAGAGGAGATCCTTCTGTCGCGTAAATTGCAGGGCCGAAGCTAGATTTTAAGCTGGCTGCCATTAAACAAACCAGCATCACCGACTATTTTGGTCGTAGAACACCCGCTGAATAGCAATCTATTTGCGCTGATTTGATTTGCATTTCCTTTTCTCTGATACGTACAGTAAATGGTTGTTTCTGCTGTAAGTAAAGAATGAGCCAGCTGAAGGTTATCTGTCGATATATACCGGTAAAATTATTATAGACAGGTACAGAACGTATGCTACAACTCAGATTTCACAATTTTTAAAATTTTTTTTTTTCAAGTTTTGTTAATATGGCTGATTCGATAACATGACCAGTTGGGTCGTGTCCCAAAGTGGCCATTTTAACGAGGCACCACTATAGTATTTATTGCATGGCTTATAGAAAAAGGTCCGCTCTCACAGATTGGAGGGTCCTGAGGATTTTAGGTGGCTGGTCGACCTCTAGTTTTAGCATAGGATTCACCTGGGCAAAGTGGCTTTGAGGTTGACCCACCCAAACTCTAAGTAAGCTCTCCTTCCCTCAAACTGATTCTACCCACACATGTGACAGGTCATCCGCCGAAGGGGGTCTGGCTGGCCTAAAAAGTGCTGTTTTGCAGTCGATTTTAGCAATTTTAGTATCTGAAATTACTTGCCAGAAAAATCGGATGGGGGCCGGAAAAAGCGGTTCGTGGGGTCCCGTCCCGATTGGGGTCTGGCTTAAGTCGGGTTGGGGGCAGTCCCCGAGAGCCCCTGTTACATGTATGATTCTACCCCATCACGAATTTCGTTGCATAATTTTCTATCGAAATTACTAAATTATGCTTGATTTAGTCGCAAATCAGCTTAAAAGATAACCTATTTTATTTTAACGAGAAGTAAACCAAAATACGTCGATAGTGGCTAAAAATTCAGACTTTTTCGCGCTGCACGCTCTGATTTCAAAATCCCATCCCTCAGCCGAAACGCAATGCCATATCAACCCCAGGCCCGTTGCTATGCTAAACAGGTTTGGTGTGTGACTGTATTCTGAAGTATTTCAGGTACCCGTCTTGTTTGTCGTGCCATTGACAACATGCAAAAAATGGGCTGTGATGAGGTAGGTCTACACTCTTTCTTTCCTTCCTTCTTCTTAGCGTCTGCTTTAAATAGTCAGTCGCTCTGAAAATTTTTCCATCATCTTGGTTTAGCTCATACATGCAACAGGGGGTCTGCCCCCCCCCCCCCCCGAGACAATTTTTCTGGCAAGTAATTTTTTGAGCCAATTTTTGGCAATTTCAGAGACAAAAATTTTTCCACAATCGCCTGTGAAACAGCACTTTTTAGCTGTATTTCAGCCCAAATTAACAATTTTGACGATTTTTATCGGACAAATTGCGATTTTTGAACGTTTTTAGTGCCCAACCTGCTCCCAAAATTTGGGCTCAGATTCCCTGGTCGGCGTCAGACCCACCTCCCCCAAACCCCCACCCTTCGGCGCATGACATGTATGGTTTAGCTAGTTCTTCGTTTGCTAAGTTCTAGTAATATTCTTACTCTGTAACACCGAGCATCCTGGGAAGAGTGTCTAGGCGGCCTTTGCATCTGGTCAAAATTTTGAAAGTTCGAGATAAAATCCACCAAGCTTTCTATACGCATTTCTGCAGTGCTTGTCCCCCCAAGTTATTTTGGCCGCAAACCCGTTCACACTATGAAACTGTAGTCAGCACCTGATCAGTCGCCATCTTGAGGTTCATGGAATGGAAACATCGTGTCGAATTTAGCTTCGTTGGCTTTTGCTTTCTACCAGACATGGACTAGCATTTCGGCTGAGGGAGTGGTGAATTGTCAAGTCCTGGCGGTAGCGGCGGCTGAGTTGGATTGTGAGTATGTTAAACCAAAAAGTCCGATTTTTGCCTAAAATCAAGGTTTTCGTTTTATTATTCGCTAAAATTGCCTGAAATTAGCTATTCTAAGCTTATTTAAAGCTAATTTATGCATACTTTTATCATAATTTTCTATACAAATTTCTTTAAAAAAATTCTTGAATGGGCAGCGGCGGCCTGAGGTTTATACCCCGTCATCCCTCTTCTGGAGTTAGGGGTTACCCCCTCACCGGAGGGCGCTAACCCCGTCCCCATACGAAAATTTTGGCGACCTGTGTTTGCGAAAAACGGAAAATTTCGGTCAAATCCTCCTTCGGTGGCCTTACCCTCGCTGGACCATACCCCCTCGGTCGCCAATAACCCCTCCAAAATGTTGTCCACCTTTTTAGGAAAACAATTTTATATGCTCTAAAAAACCACATACCCCCTCTGATTTTTCCAGCCTCTTCCCTTTGCCCCTGTCTGCTGTCTACTCAGCAGGAAGAGGTGTAGTATGTTTAGGTGGTGCTGGAGACAGAGGTGTCGAACGCGGCGGCGTTGCGTCTGTACGAGAACCTGGGCTTCGTGCGAGAGAAGCGTCTGTTCCGCTATTACCTGAACGGTGTGGACGCGTTCAGACTGAAACTCTGGTTTTCTCCGCCCTCAGAGCTCTCCATGACTGACCAGCCGCAGCTGATTGGCTTGCAGTCAGAGGCCGACCAATGACCGACGAGCTGCCAAAACGCTGTACACACCCCTTTGCCATTGATCTTTTCTACGTATCACACAACTACTCTTCTACTACTACTACTACCATACATGGGCCGGAAAAAATGGGGCTATGGCTATTCGGCGCTGGGTTTCGAACGGTTAAATTCGCTTTCCCACAAAAGGTCGCTAGCTTTTCAGAGAGGCATGAGTTCAAGTCAGTCTCCCAAAAAGGTTGCAAAAGTTTTCAGAAGGGGGCCGGGGTGTTGTCTAGCTGCAAAGGCGATATGATATGAGGGGTAAACCCCGGCCCATGTATGGCTACTACTGGGTTTTTGGTTAGAAACAAAATTGCTAGCGCTGGCAGACTGTCGAACATGGCATTTTCTTCCTGACTTCAGTACTGAAAGAAAACCCAGTAGAACGGTGACTTATGATCGTGCGATACGGCAGCGAGCTTTGATAGCAAACCTGTCTCCTCAGTAGCAGGCTAGTTCAGTTCCGTGAGCGGCTCTAAAATTTTTTGTTGCAAATTGAATTGGCCGCTTACGAATCGGACATTGTTGTACTCTTGTACTAGTCAGCCACGTTTAGCCATGTATGGTACGGTTATTGAATTTTTAACTATCCCTATCGGATTCAAACTTTATTTAAGACAAAAAGACTACAACTGACCTTCGCTTCAAACTGGGTGAGCTGGGCCGATTTCCGGCTCTAATGCGCGCCTAAACAAAGATGATAACGGTTGTTTATTTGGCTTTTGATTCTTGATCATGCATACCACTCCAGGGTTGTTTTAGACTAATTTTGGAAGTTTGACTTTTAAAATTTCAGGCGTTTTAGTTTCGACAAGAGGACACAACTAATTTTATTGTAAGCGACAGTACCTTTGCACTCTGAGTGGCGTGTACGATAACCGAGCCGTTACTGGTTAAACGCCTGACTTCATGATAGTTGAGTTTTACTGTAGAATTCATACTGCAACTAGTTTATCGGTCTCCGAGTGATCGAAAGCTTGTATGGGCTTTCCCAGATGTTTTTTCTTCAACCGAACAAACAAAACAGTTGGTTCTTTATCTGAACACACTCAAACAAGCCATCAGAAGCAAAAGCAACAGATAGAAACCGGCCCAGAAGAACAGTTGGACAAAGAGAATTTTCAGTTTGGAGTGGTTCACGAACCACGGCTGCAGCTGCTGGCCGGGGAATTTTCCGGTGTGGTAGAATTCTGCCAGAATTTCCTCCTTTTCCGTCCAGCGCGAGAATAGCCATTCTCTGAACGCCTCTTCCGATTCAGTTGGCACTGTGTCAATCGGGTACGTTCTGTAGTAAAAGTGAATCTGGCGATGAGGCCAGGTTCCTGCCAGCAGCTGCCAAAACGACGGCGCTTCCCCATTGGGGTAGCCTATGGTCAGGTCAACCACATATTCCAAAAGGTTTCTGCGCTTCGTCTCGGCAGCTATAGTCTGAGAGGCCTGCAGCAGACAGAGAGTAGCAGTGGTGCGCGGCAGCAGAACGTTTTCCAAATAGGGGTAGTGGTGCTCAGCTGCAAATCTCTGGGAAGCCCTTCTACCGGGCACGAGAAAACCGCCCTCTGGAAAGATCACCAGCCACTTGTATTGACAACGCTGATAAAGGCGCCTGAGGTGGTCACTGATTCGGTGCAGCAGTTCGTCTCTGTTCGATTTGCCTTGGGTGAGGAAGAAATGACCGTGCATCTGCCAGCCGATGCCGATCGGGTTGTATTTGAAGATTGGGTAGCCGTAGATGAACCAAAGAGACTGAAACCGTCCGGCCTTACCATACATGTAACAGGTCATCCGCGGAAATGGGGAGGGGCTTGGGGGTCTGAGCCTAATTTTTGGGAGGGGGTTGGGCACTAAAAATCGCTAATTTGGGCCGCAATACAGCTTAAAAAGTGTTGTTTTACAGGCGATTTTGGCAACTTTTGTGTCTGAAATTGCAAAAAATCGGAAAATTTTGCTCGAAAAATTACTTGATTCATTTAATTGATTGAAACAGTTTATTTCCGAAGAAACAGGGCGACAGTCGCCCTTTAATCTCGTACGCGTGGTATGTATCATCATACAGTCAAGGAAATAACAGGTTCTAAGGTACCATGTTGTATCAGCTGAGGCTTCGATCAACCCGATACCATGCCATTGACTGACGGTACTGGTTTAAGTTAAACCGGTGCCGTATGTTGTTATTTCCCTGACTGTTTATGGTACCAGCTTAGTGGCCTATCTATGGTGATCATAAGCAACAGAAGATCTGTTAAAAGTGAGATATACCGTGTTTCCAGTGTTTCTGAACTCGAATGTGTCCAGTAGAGCTGTGTTGTCGGTGACCGACTGATGATTGGGCAGAAGCAGACACCGCTTGTTTCTGTACACCCGCATGTTCTCTCCAAACTCTACCACTGAAAGTCTCAATTGGTAATCAATCATCGCTTCCATCTGCACGTACACACAAAAACCTCTCTATGAAACATTTATAGTCTGTCTATTTGTTTTTGTTCGTGAAAACTGCGGTACGTGTACAGTACGTAGCACTTGTTGTGGGTAGCAAGAAGGAATATTTTTGTCCAAAGCCAAAATCAAAGCAAAAATGATAGGGCGGATGGGTTGTCATGCCACCCCGCCCACTACCAGGACAAATTTGCCTCCAATGCTTGAAACTTATTGTATTAGAGGGTTTTCAAGCATTTCGATTAGCTGAATGTACAGTAGGTCAGTGCGATGCACACTGCGTGAAGTAAACCTAAGGAATAAGGGCTAGCGGCTTTTCTTTTCTTAGTTGTTCTGATGCGTTCATACACTACACTACTTGTGAACTACGTAAGAAGTAAGGAGAGTTGAACTAAGCTCAACTTTAGTTCATGAACTAAGGATTTTGTGGCCGCGCGCGTGTTTTAAGATGGAAAGTATTTTTAACCACTAATGCTGATCTGACCTTTTTACGAGAGGCTTCGAAAGGTGGCTAACTAGTCTCTCTCAAACCAAATTTGAATACAAGAATTGAATGTAACAATGCAGAAAGCCCCTGTTTTCTACGTTAAACATGCAAAACGCCCGCCAAGGATTCTTGAAAAAGGGCTCAAACATGTGTTCAGTGTGTAGTACGTACGTGTACAAAAACGCTGATACTATTGACTGAGAGCAAATACATAGAAGAAGACACTAGGAGATGCATGTCAAACAATTTTTGGCTTGCAGATACAATGTAGCCTATTCTACGCTCACCACTGCGCCGGCCCCGGACCTTTTACATGTAATGTACAATGTATGTTGACAATCACTTCAAGTCTAACTGATCTAATACCATAATTATCATCACTGTATTACAGTCAGGCACTTAACGCCGTTTATGGTACGCCCACGTTCGGCCACTGCCATGGTACCATTATGGTACCCCTACCTTGGCATTTGTACCAGTAGCCAGACATGGGCAAAGGGGGCTGAGGGGGTTGGGCCCCCTCAGGCTCTGACCTACTCCCCTCAGCCGGCAGCTACCCCCTCAGGAATTTTTTGGAAGAATTTTGTGTAGAAAATTATGATAAATATATGCTTGGATTAGGTGTAAATGAGCTCAGAATAGCTTATCTTAACTTATTTTAACGAAAAAAAGCAAAAAACACTGATTTTAGCCAAAAATCGACTTTCTGGCTTACCATCCATTCAGCCCCCTCAGGAATTGAAAATTCTACCCGCATCAGTCGAAATGCTAGCTCATGTCTGGACTTTTTTTTCATTCAGCCCACAAGTTTAGCATTTTGTATTGTACAGTCTCAATCAATCATACCCTTGTATCCGGCCGTGTGTGATAAGTAGCCATAGTGTGCTGCAGTCCATCGAAAAATAGGCAAGTACAATTGCCAATAAAGCTCAGGCCTAAAAGCGACTGCAACCACATGGCCAAGAAGATGAGAAAAGAAAGCATAGTGTACCAGAGATAAAATAGCGGATGAATGACAGTCGCCCACGCGGTGTAGGTTATCGGCACTACAAAAAGACAGGTGACCGTCCAATAGACGACTCTGAAGGCAATCTCCAACCATTCGAGCAAGCCGTACATGTTGATTCTGCGATAGATCGATCGAAATTGGCACCGTTTTAAGGCCAGCAAAAGTGCAAGTGCGCTCGCACGCGGCACAACCCAGTCCAGTCCAAAGTCCTCGCACGCGATCGAACCAATTTACCACGCCAAAACGTGTTTGCCAGCCCGGACGCGTTGGCTGGCGCACTGTTTTGTGTGTGGCAGCCACTGGTTTTTGCGGAATTTAATTAGCTCTTCTTATCAGCATTGGCCATGATTGTCGACTCGTTTTTCTTGGGCCTGGAGACCTACCATTTTATCTCACACACAGTCGTCTTTCTGGGGGTCTGGCAGCTGCCCAGAAAAGGTGCTCAGTTTTTAGGAAGTGTTGACTAACTGTGCAATTAAGCAGTTTTAGATTTGGTTAGAGCGCATCCTTACTTCCTTGTGGACACGCTTTCTATGCTACTCTGCACCATCTTCTATGCCAGACATCTTTGGTGGCTGTGCGTGTTGCAAGTCTTTCAGCATGTCAGTCTTTGGTATACTTGGGACCAATCTGCTACTTGCAAAAAGGTGCCTATTAATTGCAATTATCTGCGTTCCTCGCAGACATGCATTTATCAAGATTGAAAGTTCTTCATCACACTTAAAAAGTTTTACTTGAAACATAAGTTTATACAGTCAGCACTTTAACGCCGTATAGGGCACCGGTAGTTAGGGTAGTGGTCTCTTGTATGGTACCTCACGTCCGGACACTGTGATTAGGGTCCGACCGGATACAAATTTCTACCGGATCCGGATCCGGATATGCCCATATCCGGCCGGATCCGGATCCGGATATGCCGGATATCATTGATGAACTTAAAAATTTTTTATAATGCAATAAACCACATATATACATTTCTTTGTTCTCTAACAGTTGATTCAAAACAACATCTAATAATTGTAGTTCAAACTATGGTTGGATAATATCGGGTTTTTGCGATGCTCGTGATATTGCATATGTCATATGCATGCAAAAATGAGATATGTACATATTTTTTGCATATTTGCATATTTTATCACCGCGGCTAGAAATTGATAACTGGACGCTTTCCAAGCATTTTCGAGTTTGGTCGGAATGTCTATGCAATCTTTAGCATATATTAGGCATACCGATTTTACAGATACAGACCTCATCTGAAAAAAAACAGAAGGGAAACACAGTTTGGCATGAAAGTTCAGCTCATTTCGTAATTTTTAGATAAAAATGGTTGACATCACAGACTTTTGGCTAAATTATTGTTTGCATGTTCAAATTTGTTCTCTCTAATGTGGTATGTATACTTATCCGACCTTTTGGTAGACCTGTCCTAGTTTTACAAACTAAAAAATTATGAATTTGAAAAATCTCAGTTGAAATTTCCATTCTTTGCGAGTTGAGTTTAGAGTCTCAAGCCATTCATCTCCATTCTGCAACTGAAAAGAGACGCTTTGATCTCTGTAAAGTACAGATTTACAGTATAAACTTGCCTCAATGATAGTTCGTTTTTTATTTTGGGTTTTTTATTTTTAATTATATGAAAAATTAGCAAAAACAAGGCGACTATCCTAAACATAGAAATCCAGTATCATTGTATCACATTAGTATTATAATTTTTGTTGAGTTTGTTTTGGCCAAGTCCTAGCCTGCTCGCCTTCTGTAGCTTGGAGTTATCCCCTTCCGAAATGAACTGACCCGAATTTTCAGATGCCAATTTTTAACGTAAATATTTCAAGAACCCTTCATCGGATCTTTGCCAAATTTTGCAAGTTAACCAATCTTTATATGGACTTAAGAACCTGAAGAGCTCAGCTTTCTCACAAAACCGGTTAAAATCTGGCGGATTTTTACTTTCAGTCAAGGTGAAAAATTAGCATTGTCAAAAATGAGGGTGTTATCCTTTGCACAGAAATCAGGGTTATACGAACTACTGGGGGTCATGGATTACAATCGCCTTAAGAAATTTCTAACAAGCATTCGGTCGAATGCAATATTTATGTTCAAAATACGTAAAAAATCACGTTTTCTCATCTGTGACTGATATCCGGCATATCCGGCAGGTATCCGGATCCGGATCCGGATATCCGGTCGGGCCCTAAATGGTAGTAAAATACTGTATGTACCGGTACTATGGATGGTACCCCTCCTACCTACCTTTGTTGCGGCACTGGTACATTATAGGTAGGGCCCGACCGGATATCCGGATCCGGATATCCGGTCGGGCCCTAACTGTGATGGTAGTAAAATACTGTATGTACCGGTACTATGGATGGTACCCCTCCTACCTACCTTTGTTGCGGCACTGGTACATTAGGGTGATGGGTGCCACTCCATTCAAATCCAGGAAGCCGCGGTAACGGCTGTTTGTGGAGTTTTTCGCGTGGTTTGTTTTCTGGTAGATTTTATGCTTTGGCGTTGTTAAGCGACGAGATTGCCCGCCATGCCATGTACGCCGTACCGCGGCTGTAATACTGACGGTTTAGAGTTGACTTCATTTTTCTGGGAGAGCAGTAACGGCAGTTTGATTGTGGCGGGTGTTTGAATTTCGTTGTATTCGTTTGATTGGAGGGACATGTTGGAAATAGCGGTAATTTGAATTGGTGTGCATTTTTGACATAGGGAAAACAGGCGGCGGAATTTATCGGGAATTTGAATTGATTTTCAGTTTATAGGGAAATGGTGGGAGGAGTTTGGCGGGCATTGAAATCAATAATCAAGTTGAAGGAGTGTGACATAAATTTGAATTGATTTTCAAGTTTATTGAGTATACTTAGTGCGGTATAATAGTTGTTTTCCATACAGTACTCTATGTTGAAATTCCCGCCAGGCCCGCCACTTTCCGCAAGGAAACAATTCAAAACTGCCGCCAGTTTCATACACAAATTCAAACCTAATCCAAAACTCCCGCCTGCCTGCCTCAATAAACTTGAAAATCAATTCAAATTGCCGCCACACTCCTTCAACTTGATTATCAATTCAAATTCCCGCCAGAACCTCAGTAAACTTGAAGATCAATTCAAATTCACTGCCCACTCCATTCCGTATAAAACCGTATAACATGATACCACTACCCTATTAGGCATAAAGCACTGGTTCCATAAACATCATTGTACCGATGATACATACAACCATACTTGGCGCTAAGTGTCTAACTGTGATAAGGCTCTAATTCCGACAACAGGTTGATAGTATACGTATGTTTACGGTTGGGTATATGTTTTAGGTGATAACATGGAGTTCACTGGAGTCGCATTCTATCGACGAGGGTAACCGTTTTGCTCCTAAACTATGGGATTCTTACTTAGGCACTTTGTTTGACATTCTCTGTCATGCCGTCATGACCTACAATGTGCTACGTGTCTGCAATATCTACTCGTTTCTGGTAAACTTACTCTGTTAAATTGTAAATCTGTCCTAAATACTCAGTTTTCAGGGTGCTCTGTGTTTGGTGGGCATAGCGTTGCGTATGGTGCTGTTAAATCCGAGGTTTGCCTGGAGCAAGTCCGGCAACGAGCCAAATTGGGTGAAGAAACGCCTCAACACGTCGGTCGGCTACTAAAACTATAGACTGCCTCACTACACTGTATTACACAGACCTATGCCCTATGTACATAGTAACGTCTGCACTGTTAAGCTCGGATCGGAACTGTGTTGTTGATTGTGTTTGGCTTGATCTGTCTGTTGTAGTGTGTAGTACTTATTGTACGTGGTTGATGAGTTTGATTTCACTTCAGGCCAACAGGTGAATGTTTAAAGTCAGCAGGTGTGTGTAAATCTTCTGTACTATTAGATGGAGCCAGTACACTATACTGTGCATACAAACTGTTTTCTTGAACCAGTTTTACAAACAGTCAAAGTGCCCATGATGGTTGAACTTGTTTCTGACACTTCACACACTCCCTCAAGCCTCAACCAAAAGAACTCGTCAAAGCGGACTCGTTTGTTCAATAGAAAAACAAGATCATCTTCGATGAAGAAGGACAGCCCGGGAAGTCAAAGAGGCACGACAATAAATCAAACTAGGATCAATTTTTTAAAAAAAAATTAAAAAAAAACAAAAACGGCGGGCGAAAGGCTTCGAATTATTTCATCCGTCTATAACATAGACAGCCTTTCGCCCGCCGTTTTTGTTTTTTTTTAATTTTTTTTTAAAAAATTGATCCTAGTTTGATTTATTGTCGTGCCTCTTTGACTTCCCGGGCTGTCCTTCTTCATCGAAGATGATCCTGTTTTTCTAATTTAATGTTTTGTCTTTATTTAATGCTTGTCATGTAAGGCAAATAGCAAAGTAATAAACTAAATAAATAGGAAAGCAATACCATACAATGTAATATAAATACAGTACAGTATGTATACGTGTATATAGTTTTTAGTGTGTTGTTCTCCATTTTGAACTTGGCCCAGTTGTCTTTATTATTCAGGATTATCCTGCTATTCTAGTTTCGTATTTGCTTGTTGTCATACATACTGTATATAGCTGTACAGTTATGCATGCAAATCGAAGTTTTAAGCATTCAAATAGCGTTTAAGAGCTAAAAACAAGTAAAAAAATGACAAAAAGGGCTTATAAAAACATCGATTTGTCTTTAATATCAGCAGCGGAAACACCAAATTTGGTTACCAAAGGCCCTCTAGTACATGTATCAGGGTTCGTGCGGCTTTTGCATAGCAAAATTCCCTGAACTTTCCCTGACTTTTCTATGACCAAAGTAAAAATTGCCTGACCAAACAGGGTGAGGAAAATGCAACCAATCTCAGCAAACTTTAAAAAATTGGCTTGTGAAACGCATTTAAACGGTACTCAGAGGGTAAATTTCCAGTTTAAGTAGTAGTATATAAAGTCAGAAGACCGATCTTCAAAAGGGTGTTCTGTAAAGTTCTGACACGGCCATTTGACGGCAAGATGTTTCTGCTACTATCACATTTTTCCCTGACCGGACACCAAATTCCCTGACTTTTCTATGACTGCCTGACTTTCCAGGTCCCGCACGAACCCTGTGTACGGTAACAGGTGGGGCTGGCGGTCTGCCCCCACCTGAAATAGGCCAGAGCCTCCGGATTAGGCCCCCTCCCCCCTCATTGGTAGCCGTCTCCACCACCGATTTTTCTGGCAAGTAATTTTTAGCAAATTCTTGCAATATTTAACCCTTTTAGCTGAATTTGAGCTCAAATTAATTAACGATTTTTAACCAAAAAATTGTTTTTTTCTTTGAGATTTTTCAGCGTTTTAGTACCCATCCCATCTCGATCTGTGGCATTTGGCCTACAGACCCCCAACCACCCTCTCTTCTGTCGCGGAGGACCTGTTACACGTATGTGCAAATGAAATGATCAAAGAAATGATAAGGTTCAGTTTATTGGCATAGGTTCACAGGCACAGGTATTGGATCACAGGTTTCGCATAGGAGTATAAATTTTCCAATTTTCTGACCAGAATTAAAGATTCTCCAGTTGTTTTTTTCAGTCTCTAAGTACATTTGTCTTTCCTCCTCGATGGGACTGAAGATGTTTCGAACTGACCAAGTTATGCTTTCATTGTCCTAAAATTAAATTTAGTTTAAGTGTCTTTTGATTATTGTTTGTTAGGAACGGTCCATGAATGTGTTAACTTTTCTAACTCCTGGGAAAGTCACAATTTCGAATTGACTGTCAAATAGTACCTATACTGTACGCATGTTTTTTGTCGGAACAGAATAACCCTGAACTGTGCTGCCGGCCCGGCCCGTGCGCATATCTATTTAATAATAACAATCAGCAAAGAGCAAAAGGTAAACAGCACCGTCAACACATCGGACCGCACTCCTGTTGTTTTCCTCTTCCGTGTTTAAACACCGCCTGCCGATGCCGGCTCTTTTCCTCCAACGACCCTATTTGACGCCGACGGTCGCGTTTAGTTAGGTGGGTGTAACCTTTTTGCCAGGTTTTTGCGTTTACGCCCTGTATAGGTAGGAAAGTCCTCTGCTAATACGACCTACGCTAATTCTTCCACCTTTTTCATTCTAGTTGGAATACATGGGCCGGCAAAATCCGGAGGGGGTCTGGAGACCTCGGGGGTGGGGGAGGTCGTCCCCAAAAAAGTCCAAAAAACTCCTATTTTCCCTTAAATAAGCGAAAATTTTCTCCTTCCTGGAGGGGAGGGATGGGCGAGGCGGGTAAACTCCCCCTACCCCGGCCCATGTATGCTAATTGGAGCTTAAATAATAATTGGCCAGTAAAATTGGATACAATCAGTTATCACACATGTAACAGCTCCGGGCGGACCTGGGGGAGGGGGTAGGGGGGGTTTCCTCAGGAGGGGGGTCTCAAATTTCAAAAAGCTCCAAAACGCCTGGAAATGCGTTTTTAGCACGTTTTTTCAGTAAGGACGCTAAAAATCACTATTTTAAGCTGCCAAATAGCATTTTAGAGCTATAAACAAGCAAAAAATGGCTTCCAAAAACACCGATTTATCTTAAATATCAGTAGTGGAAACGCCAAATTCGGTCCCCTTAGGCTTTTCAAGCGAATTTTAGGCTAAAAATTAGTGATCTCTGAGCCAGTTTATTAGTACTGGGAGCCACTACAGTTTTTCATACAGTTGAATTTCGAATAGACCATGAAACACGACTGTCTGAAATATGACAGACAGAACCAAAAAAAAACAAAAAAAACTGAAAGAATAGGTGCCGGTCGTATTATCAGAGGGCTTTGCTGCCTATATAGGGTCTAAACTAGAGTGCGAACTGGTATTGGGTATTGGGTGCATTGGGGTGTTTTTCAGGTATTGGTATTGGGTATTGGCAGACATGGGCAAAGGGGGGCGGAGGGGGTTGCCCCCCTCAGACTCTGACCTACCCCCCTCAGCCGGCCGCTACCCGCCTCAGGAATTTTTAGGAAGAATTTTTTATAGAAAATTATGATAAAAATATGCCTGGATTAGGTGTAAATGAGCTCAGAATAGCTTATTTTAACTTATTTTAATAAAAAATAAGCTAAAAAACCTTCATTTCAGCCAAAAATCGGACTTTTTGGCTTACCACCCCCTCAGCCCCCTCAGGAGCTCCTGCCCCCCTCAGGAATTGAAAATTCTACCCCCCCCCTCAGCCGAAATGCTAGCCCATGTCTGGGTATTGGGTTTTTTATGCCCCAATACCCATTACTAATTAGGACCTATAAAAATCGAAAAAAAATAGCTGTTGAAAAACAACTGACCTGAAAAAATCGAAAATATTGACCGATGATTAGGTATAGAAAGCCGTTTTTGCGTTAATAAACTAAAGGTTAAGAATGTCTTATACTGTCCGCTTTTCTAAGTAGTACACTAGTAATTAGTGCAATTTCTCTGTTGTTATCTAAGATGAACGACTGTGGTTCAATTGAAATTTGTCATTTTTAGTGATACAGAATGTACAATGTATTATTAGTACTGTGCCCAGGGCGTGCGGGTCTGGTACACCCCTTTCTGGTGGAGTACGAAAAGAAATCCGCCGAAAATAAGAAACACTGTAATACAGTAGATCATGTATGGACTAAAACTGTTAATTTCTGCTTAGTTTACCCTCCAAAACAGCTTCTAAATGCTTGCTTAAAGGGTAATTTTTCAAAATTTCTCGCCCTAGTTGGACAATTGCCAAACGAGGCCTCTTCGAAATTTTAATCCCTGTGAAAGACTGTGTACACCACTGGAATCTACTTGTTCACTGAAATGCAATTTTTGGCTCAGTTACGCAAGTATTGGGTATTGGGGGTCTCAGTTATTGGGATTGGGTATTGGGGTATTGGTTTTTTCAGGTATTGTTCGCACTCTAGCCTAAACACTAAAAAACCAGGCGGAAAATAGTTAAGAATCATCTGAATACGGCTTTATAATTTTGGTGGCACCGTCGGCCCCCTCAACGCACCGTTTGGGGGAAAGGCCGCGTATTTTCAGACGGTATTTAAAAACGGACGTGCAGACCACCGAGGAGTGCGGTCCGATGAGGCCGAAGGTGCTTTTTACGTTTTGCCCAGCAAAGTACCGCTCAGGAATTAAGATGCATTTTGCGAGTAAGTCAGCTTTGAGGGGGCAGGGTCATCTCACGGATCTGGCTGATATTAACATCTGTCAAAATAGAGCACAGTCGAAGACCAACGGTGCATGCCCGGCCACCAACAACCCCCTGGAACCGGAGCTACACCCCCTCAAGTTATGTTATGGACCCCTGAAGTTTCATTACCAAACATGCCGAGGCAAGCCGTAATCCTGATATAAATGTTCAACATTCATGCATATCTGAAAGGAACATTTTGACCCGACCTATTTTGACCCGCTGAGTTAAAAAAAGGCCTTCAAAGCCATAAATGGGCCGGGGGGTAAGGGGGGTATACCCCTCCCCCTCGGTCGGCCATACCCCCCTCCCCCACCCACCCCCCTCCCGGAGGGAGGAAATTTTCGCTTATTTAAGGCAAAATAGGCGTTTTTTGGCCTTTTTTTCGGGGGACCCCCCCCCTCCCCCCGAGGTCTCAACCCCCCACCCCCCCTCCGGATTTTTCCGGCCCATGTATGTTCAAGGCCTTCGTTTTAATCTATACTTACTCCTTTTGGAGTTATTTTAATGCAAATTTGGTTTGATCAGTAATATCTCAAAATTGAACAGCAGTAGAGAAAAACAAAGGCCATTTTTTAACTCAGTGGGTCAAATACACTATTGACGGACCAAAGGTTCCTTTCAGAAATGCATGAATGTTGGACATTTATTTCAGGATTACAGCTTGTCATGGCATGTTTCTTAATGAAACTTCAGAGGTCAATAACTTGCGACCATACATGTAACAGGGGGTCTGGGGGGTCTGCCCCCCACCCGACTTAGGCCAGACCCCACCCCGGATGGGGACCCCGCCCCAGACAATTTCCCCACCCGACTTAGGCCAGACCCCACCCCAGATCCGGATGGGGACCCCGCCCCAGACAATTTCGCCGCCCCCTTCGATTTACCTGGCAAGTAAATTTTTGAGCAAATTTTTGCAATTTTTTGCAATTTCACACAAAAAATTGCCAAAATTGCCTGCAAAACAGCACTTTTCAGCTGTATTTCAGCCAAAATTAGCGATTTTTGGCGATGTTTAGCCAAAAACTGCGATTTTTTAGATTTTTGAGCGTTTTTTAGTGCCCAACCCCCCTCCCAAAATTTTGGCTCAGACCCCCCGGCCGGCGCCAGACCCTCCCCCTCCCCCTTCGGCGGAAGACCTGTTACATGTATGCTTGCGACTGAGTGGCCGTAGCGCAAAAATATGATGATATTCGGAATGAACGAAAAAAAATGCACCAGATAGATACCATGTTATGCCCAGATTTGACAGATGACCTATTGTCTGAGTACCAGGGCATAAAAACTACACAAGTAGCGAAGGAGCGGTCAGATTGAAAAACAGATGTCATTTTCGTAATCAGCGTAAAAAACTGCATCAGGTGACACATACATGTAACAGGTCATCCGCCGAAGGGGGAGGGGGGTTGGGGGGTCTGGCGCCGGCCGGGGGGTCTGACCAAGAATTTTGGGAGGGGGGTAGGGCACTAAAAAACGCTCAAAAATCGAAAAAATCGCAATTTTTCGGCTAAAAATCGCTTTAATTTTGGCTGAAATACAGCTAAAAAGTGCTGTTTTGCAGGCGATTTTGGCAATTTTTGTGTCTGAAATTGTAAAAAATTGCAAAAATTTGCTCAAAAATTTACTTGCCAGAAAAATCGGAGGGGGGTCGGGAAAATCGTCTAGGGGGGTCCCCGTCTGGGGGGGTCTGGCCTAAGCCTGGTGGGGGGCAGACCCCCCAGTTACATGTATGAGGTGACATAAATTTGATGGCTCTGTACCCTACATGCGACTGAATTGAGTCAACCTTGAAGGTTTATACGAGCATTTTATAGCAAGTGCAGCCGTTTTCTTCCCAAATCATAAAAATACTTAAAAGTTAGGCAACGTACAGCAAAAAAAAATATGCTTATTTTCGGAATCAGCAGCAAAAACTACATAAGAAAAACCTTATTGTACTGTTTATGGTCATGCTAGTCCCACTCAAGAAACAGTGTTGGTCTCAATTTTGGACGCAAATTTCTCCCGATCCAGAATCTATTTATTTATTTATTTATTTGTAGAATGCCCCGAGAAGAGAACACAAATAGATTAGTAAAGCAAAGTGGAGCCTAAGGGCTGGCTACGCCGCTTTGAACGCGGTTTTTGCCGAGCCAAGTAAAAATACTTTTAGTCTGTTTTCATCTTTGTCCAATCTGCGCTTGAAGCAAGCCAATGAAGGAGCGGATACCGTATGTTCAGAGAGACAATTCCAAGGCTGAACAGTGCGTACCGCAAACGCATATTTCCGACAGTCAAGCCTGGCCTTTGGTACCATCAACTTCTATCTATCTATCTAGCTTATAGCTTATCACTGAATGTATTTTCTAACTCAGCACACAAAACTGCATCGAACTGTATGTTAACCGTTAAGTTTTGCGGGAAAAAAATTTTTTTAACAACTTTGAGAGGCCAAAACACTCCATCCCCCTAAACAGCACACTTTAGTGCCATACATGTAACAGGTCATCCGCCGAAGGGTGGAGGGGGTCTGAGCCAAAATTTTGGGAGGGTGGTTGGGCACTAAAAAACGCTCAAAAATCGAAAAAATCGCTAATTTGGGCTGAAATACAGGCGATTTTGGCAATTTTTGTGTCTGAATTTGCAAAAAATCGTAAAAATTTGCTCCTAAGTTTACTTGCCAGAAAAATCGGAGGGGGGTCCGCGAAATCGTCTCGGGGGGCCATGCGGGGGGGTCTGGCCTAAGTCGGATGGGGGCAGACCCCCCAGACCCCCTGTTACATGTATGTTTAGTGCCCTCATTTTGTTTGGCCAACTCATACCTAACTTTTGTTGAAACACTGGCTTGGCAGGACCTTTGCACAAAAAAGTTATGAAGATTTTTGGAAAAAAAAACGGAGTGGCATTTTGTGGCAATTTCCTAGTTTTCGGTGAATATCTTGCTAACCAGCTACGATCTGGTAACGGGAGTAGCAAAATATGAAAGGCCGGCAAAACTGACCTTTAGGGGTCCCTAACAAAAATTTCAATTTTATCTATCGTTTTCAGTTGACTCCTAAGCCTAAGCCTTAACCTAAGCCAAATCCTAAGCAAGAAAGTGATTAATTAGTAGGGAGTGTATAGGGAGGGACCCCTAAAAGTCAGTTAAACCTGAAAGGCCATTCGAACGGCTAGGAAATCATATGCGACTCGGGATCATAGCTTAAGAAGCGAATGAAGTGCGATCGTTTGAATAGAGCCTGTCAGACACGTGAAAATGACACCGAAAATTGCTGGCGACCCAACTTTGAGGGGGTGTAGCTCCGGTTCCAGGGGTTGCTGGTGGCCGGGCATGTGCTCTATGTTAACAGATATCAATATCAGCCAGATCCGTGAGATGACCCTGCTTGCCCCCTCTCTTCGGCACCAAAGCTGACTTTTATCGCAAAATGCATCTTATCGCTATCCCAAATCCAACCCCTCTTACCCAATCAACCAAAATAAATAACAAAAAAGAACTAACGGTTTTCAATTTCCGGTTAAATTCAACCACATTTCCATCGTCTTGCTTTTTGGCCAAACAGCCAATTTTCGTCTCCGGAAAACGTGACATTGACTGGTAAAGGTCGCCTCCCTCCTGCGATGACGAGCCAACTGCTGCATTGACTACGATTTCTCCTGAAGTCCTTCTGAGGTCCGCCAAACTTCTTTTCATGACGAAAATCCGTCCAGAATCTGATAATAGTAATAATAATAATAATTTTTTTAATTTTATTTTTATTACCTCTAATCCTTATTTCTACTCTTTTCTTCTTATCTCAATCAACTTCTTTCCTTTATTTTTTATTATTATCCATACGCCGCTTTCTGAAAACTATACGATTCGGCAGTTAGTAGTTTACGCACCGTACGCACCGTTCGCACCGTTACGCACCGTACGCACCGTTACGCACCGTTCGCACCAGCAGCGACACCAATTGGGCGCCGATATTTCGGAGTGGTGAATTTGCTTAGATCGATCAGAGAACCGTTCTATTTCAGTTTGCATTAACAAATTACGCGTTTTGGTAGAAAAGTAGCTGGAAAATCAGCTTGTATTAAAAGTTTAAAAGAAAAAAGCGAAAATAATCCCGTGTGTCAGGGCGGCCCCGGCACCCATGGAAGCAGTGTGTTTGTGGGTTCGAAACCTGTTGAGGCGATGGGAAGTAGTCAAAACAAAGCCCAACCCAGGCCGTTGAAAGTCAGCAATGGCAAGTAGATAAATGGGGACCAAACCGGCGCTGTCTTGCACCCACCCACCCAAAAGGGGAGGGTTGTTGTTAAGGAGCCTATCGGACCTTCTGTCTCTTCCTGCTCTATAGCAGTTGGCTACTCCTAGTCTGAAAGGACAAAAAGTTACAACAACAAAATAACAATTCGACCGGACATACTGTACAATGCAGCGGAGCCACTGACAGCATCACCAATATCGAGTTTGTCCTTGGTGTCAGTCGTGAAGTAAAAACATTTTGATTGTTAGTTTAATGGTTGCCCCATCAGCGAAACCCATCAGGTCCAATTTTTCGGCCAATCATTTCCCATTTTGGTACTATGTCAATCAGAAAAGGTGCCGAGATGACACGTTTTTGCCTGACAAATTGAGACGTTTAGCGATGGGTGTAAAGTTTCGGTGATTTTTGTTATTGTACCCCGATTTTTGAAACAACCAAACACCTTTCCTTTCCCAGAGCCGATCCTATACAGAGTACATACAAGGTGTATAATATGGTAAATTCGCTTTTCCAATGCATCTTTTCCAATGCCGATACAGCAGCTTTGAAAAAATTTGTATGCATACTGTAGTGTATATTCTTGGGAAGAGTACTATCAGAAGAAAACTAAGCAACAAAAGCACTGCACTACAGCAACTGTCTGGAGATGCACCACAGCTAACAGAAAGAAGCTAATATGATGCAAGCATAACAGAAAAAGCAATTGCACTAAATGACCAGAAAGCTGCTACTAACTAACACCGAATCTTTGGGGGCGTGCAAAAATTACGTAATGGCATGAGGGGGGAGGGAGGTTCGCCAAATGATTACTAATCATTACGGTGGGGGAGGGGGAGTTGGTTTCATCGTTAACAAAAAGCCACCCAATGATGGCTTCTATGTAAAACAAAGACTATACGTACATTGTATGTAGTTGTAGCTCATCAATAAAGAAAACTAAGAAAACTTTCAATTGTTACTGTATACTGATGTTATTTTAACTCTTAGACGCAGAAATTTTTTGCGTGCCTGGCCATAGGGACACTATTCCACCAAAACGCGTAATTTGTTAATGCAAGCTGAAATAGAACGGTTCTCTGATCGATCTAAGCAAATTCACCGCTCCGAAAGATCGGCGCCCAAGAGGGGTCGCTGCTGGTGCGAACGGTGCGTAACGGTGCGTACGGTGCGTAACGGTGCGAACGGTGCGTACGGTGCGTAAACTACTAACTGCCATACGATT
The DNA here is from genome assembly GCA_030248155.1 of Sabatieria punctata. NCBI lineage: Eukaryota > Metazoa > Nematoda > Chromadorea > Araeolaimida > Comesomatidae > Sabatieria > Sabatieria punctata. The sequence goes on along the minus strand of JASANB010008067.1, from coordinate 3,181 downwards.
CAGTACCGTACACAGTGCGAAGATTCCTAAAAGGACGCCTACGTAGCTAAACCAATCACGGATTTGCGTACTTAAACTATCGAGAAGTACCAAAAATTTAAACTTTAAAATCTTATAATATTAAAAAGAATAATCAACTGTAAAACAAGCACTGCTGTCCACTGATCAATCTGACAGCAAAAGATCTCCCTAAAAACCATCCTTGAAGCGTAAAACAACTCATGTTCGTGTTCATCATGTTCAGGAGCGTCTAATTTTTCCGCATTGTAAGGCATAGTTTCCAATCCAAATCTCAAGGACTCCATACCAAGTTTCGTCCGTAATGGCCGTCGCAACGAACGCAGCAGAACTGGGCGTCAAAAACAAAAACTAAATACCTGGCCACCCTTCAACATTGATACATTCCATCGTACATAGAAAAGTCAAAATTTACGCCCACCAAATTAATGCGAACATTGATCTACCCTGCTAGTTTTCCGCTCGACGTCAGATATTCCTCAGCCTACACTCACACTTTCAAAAACCAGTATACTTAGCATACAACGGAACACCCTTTAATCGCTTTAAAATTTTAACTGACAAATTTATATACATTCAAACCACCACCATATCATGCGTCAACATGACTTCCATCTTTGAACCTAAACAATACCAATGTTCCCACAGACACAGACCTGTAAAACGCGTTCTTGTACAAAACAAAAAAAAGCTATTTTCAAGTCTCGTATATAGAAAGCTCAGCGCGCGCCAAATTTAAACGTATAAACTGTTATTTGGTACGAATAAACTGTCAACAATACATTTTTGCGGGCTTTGGCGCGCTGCCGCGCTTTCAAGATTGGCAGCAAGGCGGAGCGTGTTTTTATAAATTATTCTCGGCGCGTATACAAATCGCCTCCCCAGAAAAACGGAAACGGTGAGGACGTGCGGTACGCTGTGGTGCACAGTGGGACAGCAAGAGTTGCGGATTTTCCCAATATATGTATCACAATCGCCTCCTCGAAAGTAGCAAAGTTGGAAAATCGCAAGTTACACCATAAGAGAAGGGAAATAAACAGTACTAAGGGCAAAATGAAGAAAATGAGCGCTACAGCTCACGCTGGAAACGATTGCTTCTTGCAAAATTGTTTCATTCAATAAGTCGAAATATAAAAAGACTTACTTTTTGCTAAGTCCATCCCTGGCAAGCTAAAGCTCAAGAACTCGTATTCTGTGGCCTTGCACACAGACTCCCTTTGCCTTCCCATCCCACGATGCTACCCATTTATCTACTTGTCATCACTGCCTTTCGGTGGCCTGACAACAAACCTAAATCTAAGCTAACATAGATTCGGGAGTCGGGTTTTTGACTGTAAATCGGGTTATTTTTGTTTGAGCATAAATTTCAGAAGTCGATTTCTGAATTGCAGGCCGCGTCAGCACGTAGTCACAGTGTTGACCAAAAAGAGAAAACACTTTAATAGAAAAAAGAAGAAAAGAGTAAACACCAGTGCTATATATCAGCCTGTAAGTGAAGTTTACAAAACAAATATGTGCATGCATCATACATGTAACAAGGGGGTCTGATCTAAGGCAGAAGCTTAGGCTTAGGCTTAGGCTCCCCGGATGGGGACCCCCCGAGACGATGTTCCAGACTCCCCTCCGGTTTTTTTTTTGGCAAGTAATTTTTTGAGCAAATTTTTGCGATTTTTTACAATTTAAGACATAAAAATTTCCAAAATCGCCTGCAAAACAGCATTTTTTAGCTGTATTTCAGCCCAATTTTGCTATTTTTGGCGAATTTTACCCAAAACATTGTGATTTTTTCGATTTTTGAGCGTTTTTTAGTGCCCCACCCCCTCCCAAAATTTTGGCTCAGACCCCCACCCGGCCGGCGCCAGACCCCCCAACTCCCCTCCCCCTTCGGCAGATGACCTGTTGCATGTATGGCATGCATACCACAGATACAATATCACGTCGACCTCCAACCATTCTTTACAGATGGTGCAACGGAAGGAGGATTCACGTTCAGAGAACGTTGCCGAATTACCCGCATTACCGATATGCAATTTTTTTGCATCCGATGATGTGTTATGTTGGTTGGTTGTTTTTGTGCATGTTTTGAAATATGGATTCGGATGGGAAACAACGGGTTGTGGATTCGGAACGGCAATTCGGTTTCTTCGAGCCGTTCGAGCCGTCTAGGGGCAAAATTTCAATTTGGGGGTTAGGGGGAAAGTTTGGGGGATTTTTTAAATTTAGGGGTTTTTAGGGGGAATTGAGTCTGGCCCAGAAATTGGTGAAAATCAAATAATTTTAGCACAAAATTTAAAATTCAAGAGGATTTAGATCAGGTAACCTTGTCAGGGGTGTCTAGAAGCTACACGAATCGATTCTGGCTATTTCATACTCCTTTTTAGGTAGATCAAACAAAATTTGCTGCATAACAGTTGAATTGCGCCCTGCGCTATTTTAATAACTTATCTGAAAACTCAAAATTTCCAGCCTAAATTTTAGGCACGAATTTGTTGTGAGTGATGAAATTTACATTAATCTACAATGAAAGCTGCAGTACGTACGTTATTTGTGTGGACAGGAAGTAACAAAATGGGTCGGGGGGACTCGCTCTGGATGGTTAAAAATATTCATCTCTATCTCTGGCTCATTTTGACTGCAAAAACTTACAAATTAAAAAAGGAAAGCTAAACTAAAATTCGAAAAGTACATATGGCTCACGGAAAGCGCGTTTTTCTGAGAATAACATCTATGTAGACCCCTATCAGACAGAACCCATGTTTACTGTACGCACTGAAAAGCAGATTTCTGAGTGCCTATTTTTTCTTCATGTTTTAGTTTTATGGTTATTACAGAAGTTTCTACCAAGGATTGTGTATCAAGTAGAATCTCAGTAGATCATGGGTTTGCGTTGTTTCTCTAAAAAACGGTGAACTTTCATTTTAGTTTCACATTCAGGTGTGTTTTTAGAAAATTAACAGAAAATTAGGCAAATACCTTGACAATCGCAGTTTTAGGAAGAAGTCAACTGCAAATTCGCTGTGATTTTACGGTCCTTTCACTACACAAACCGCATAGATACCATTCTGCTGCTTGAAAATTGAATTTAGATTTGGGGGGATTTTTTAGGGGGATTTGGTATTTTTAGGGGGATTTTTGGGGGATTTTTTTCGCGATTTAGGGTGAT